>JAPYZA010003252.1:0-15525 GCA_030522685.1 Eupelmus azureus | reverse complement strand
CGAAAGATTGTGAAAAAAATGGTGAAAATGTATTTTATTCCGTTTTAATTTTGAACATTTTTAGAGACGCTTGTATAATAGGTGAGCGCTCACACATTTTTTCTTCAGCAAAAAAATATTATAATGACATATTGTAATTAAAAAGAATTTGTTTTTTTTTTTAAGTTTATTATTATAAAAAGATTACTTTTGCGATAACCATCGTGGCACTACTTTATTTGTTTTGTAATGATTATAAGTATGAAAAATTTTTTTTTCTTCAACACTGGTAGCTGTAACATATTATCTATACCTTTATTCCCCTTTCTACAATGGAGAAATATATTTTTCAAATAATTAACTAAGAATATAATTATTTTATATATTTACATATCGCGTAAACTCGTACACTTTCTACACAGCAAAAAAATGAATATTCACAATTTAACTCAATACCTCGTTGTACTAAAACGTTATTAAATTTCATTCAATAATTAATCATGCCATACAATCTTAAAAAAAAAAAAAGAAATTAAAAATTAAGGTGCTCTTAAAATTTGTGTTAAATAACAAAATATATTTTAACTTCACAAAACTTACTATTTTCAGTCAGCATTCGTTTTAAATTAAATAATATATTATTAATTATAAAATCAATAAATTATATTTTATTGGTAATCTATAATTCGGTAAGAGGCGTCAACCGCATTATTCCTAAATTTTTTTTAAAATTTACATTTATAATAATAAATAATTACGTAAAAAGATATTTGAAAAATATATTTCCGATAATACTTCTAATTTAAAGAAAAATCCGTTAATTTAATACTTTATATCAACTCTACCATTTGTTAGAAAAAAAAATATTTCAAGAAATCGAACAATCAGTGTTGACAGTTTGTTTTTTTTACATCGTACAAACACATTTGATATTAAAAACAATCACAGACGCACGTGATTTAATATGTAATAACATGTTGATGGCCTAAGTCACATCTGCTTTGACGGAATGATAAGGCCAATTATATAAAAAGAAGAAGCACGTGTTTCGACGATTAATAAAAGTCTGCAATTTCATCTGAAACATACTTACCTTTCCAAATCTACAAATTCTTATCGTTTCATAAATTGAAAAATCTTCATTATATATAATTTTTTAGAAAAAGAAAAAACTAAAATAAAAAAAACGGATGAGTACAGCTGATAGTAGAAAATGGTATAATGCACGCTTCAACTAAAACTACAAAGCTTCCCCATCAACATAATTTTGTTCAATTTTCGCATTCGGTTAAAGACTTTTTTTTCATTTTAATCTTATTAATAATTTTTTACATGTACACGCGACATACATTTTCAACTGATCGTTCACTCTTCTGCTCTCATTCTTTAATTAAACGAGATGTAGCGTTATTAAAAGTACACTCGACAAATAACTAGTAGTGAACTATACACATGTATTTTTCTTTTCATTTTTATATACACGCATGCGTATGTGCGCACACACACGTGTAAAATTCGATTTGTCTCTGATAATAAACATGGATGCTCTACGGCTCGAATTTAATCGAGCCCGCATCAAACTTGATCCACTTACGATTCACAGGTCCCGTTGAAAGGAACCCCGCTATCGATGTAATCGTAATTAGACTTTAGTCGTTATTTAAATGCCACGCAAAGAAGCACGTACACAAAAAAATCGTTTATTAATATCATCGTCCGATTCAATTTTTTGACTGGAATTGTACGATCATCTGTAGATTTGCTATGGTTTTTTCGAGCATATCAAGCCACGAGACGTTGTTCATTGACCGGCACATCTGACTATTCCAGTTACTCGTCGTACTGCTAGCAGTGATAAGACTTGAACTCGATTTGGCATCCGTCTGGTCATTTTTCTCTGTTTCGCTTGATTTAACCTTCGGATCTTCCGATTCCTTAACTTTCTCCTTGGCACTTGGTGTCGCCGTTGACGATGCTGTTGTTGTTGGCGCTGATGTCGTTGCTGGACCAGATGTCGACGACGACTCGGGCGATTCATTTTCTTCTTTAGGTTCCTCAGTGCCAGGGCTGGAGGCGCTACCCTCTTCCTCATCTTCCTCATTATCGTCGTCATCCTCTTCATTATCATCAGCCACGTTAAACTTGCGCTTCTTTGTTGGAGCTTCGAGTTCCGGTTGTTTAGATTCTTTAATTCGTGCCCTTGCAGCCTTTGTGCGAGTTAACAGCGTCTCTAGAGCGCTTAACAGAGTTGGGGGCGGCTTTACATCGGCGCCACTGCTATAAACGAGAGCCAACGCTCGTAAGTCTCCCACGAGTCTGTGCGCGGACGCTTGAACATCGACAACCTCGACCATAGATGTGAGTGAACTAACGAGATTATCAATGATTGAGAGCGGCTGCTCGGTAAGTACATGGCTGGCCAACTTAGGGAAGAAGGTCTTGAGAAAGGCGTGTATCGCTGGCACGGCTAATGACGATCGCTCATCTAGGAGAACTGCATCAACGTAATCTACAGTATATGAACAGCGAAGGAGAGCAGTTATATGTTTTCTATCAATGTGACTCGCAGCGTGCACGTCTAACCACAGTCTTGGAAATAGGGCCAAATGCAAAGGAACTCCTGTAATTTAACATTTTAATTATCAACTGTAATAGAAATCAATAAATTCATTTATTTAAAATTTTTAGTAATTACCTTCAAATCCTAGCATAGCGCTTAGATTAATTAATATCTCCGTCATGCAGTCATTGTTAATCGCCAGTCTGCACATGACGTCGATCAGCTCATGATACGGCAAGTAAAACTCCAATAATGCGCTATCGTACTCTGGGTCCGTACCCTTCGCGGCCTCGAGCTGTGAATGAGGCACGGCCATCTGCACCATGGGCCTGGCTGGCCTAGAGGGCATTTTGCCGGGTGGTGTTGAACGTCTCGGTAAATACGGGCCTGGTGGTACAGTGGCGTGCGACTCTTGCAAAGCAGCGTGGCAGTGAGAAAGTAGCGGAGCCAGAATTAGAATCGCTTCGGTGGGTACAAGCATCACTAGTTCCTTGAGCAGATCAATCGCAAGATTTCGCATATCCGAAGGATTGTATGTATTGAGAAGGGTGGCAAGCTTTCGCAACACTTCCGGCCACTCTTTGCAGTTAGCAAGGATATTACGAGCATCTGGGCCATCACGAGCCGTCCGAACGCAGCGCACCAGCTCAACAATGATAGCTATGAGTTCTGCCAGGTCGCCAGCTACGTGACAGGCCGTTGCCTCATGATACATTATATGCAACATGTGAAAGGCTTCAAGGGCCATCGCAAGTCCGCCGTTGTATACTACGTATAGACGATCGTCATCCGATTCGATCAGAATCCTTTGTTAAAATGATAATTAAGATTAAACAAATATTGGTTAAACTTTGATGAAGTACGAATTTTCCTCATGATTTCATAATTACCTAAATGCCGAAATGAGAGTTGCCCAACACGATCGTCCATCAAGACCTTGTAAATAGGAAGACAAAGTTCCTCTCCTAAATGAAGCGACTTCAGCCTCTTCTTGTTCAGTTTGATCCGGATGTCGAGCGACTAAAAGCTGCATTAATTTAAACAGTTCATCCACAGCCTGAAATTCAGAATTAAAATTCATTAACTTAACTATCACATATTAAAACGTAATTATGTAAAAAATTAATTTACATACCGTCGAATATTGTGTAGGATGAGGAGTTATATTTTTGAAAGCCCATTGTATATTTTGATGTGCAGCTAATTGCCTTGTAAATGTATGCGATTGCTGACAACAAATTCTTAATAAGCCATAATATGCAGGAAGCATCACACGATTAAAAAGAACAACATCTTGGTCTTCATGATCAGCTCTGCAAAAAATTCATAAATTAATTATTAATAGCGTTGTCAAATTCTTTTCAAAAAGTGATTAAGAATTATACTTACAAAATATAATTGAATGCAATATTTTTTGTAATGTGAGGATTATGAAGTATAAGTGCAACGTTCTCAGGACAGTCGTTGCTAACATGGTACCAAAAAAGTAATAGTGCTTGTTTATTATGATGTACTGGAATGCTTGGTTCTGATAGTTTTGGATGGAACAAAGTCCAAAGATCATTAAGGTATTGTCCAAACTAAACAAAACAAAAGTATTCAATTTAAAACATAAAACTAGAAAGGTTGAAATTTAATTAATAATACGAAATTTACCATAAGTTTTTCTGTGTTCGAAATGACGCAGTACGTCATCAAAGCGAAATAGGCAGTGAGTTTCATAGTTCCGTGCGTATTTATATCCGTGTAATGTCTGGCTGGCTGTAGCAGTCTCAGTAATGCTGTATAAATCTGATGCAGCACCAGTGTAGCTTCAGAAGATAGCTGAAGTTCTCTCGAGGTAGCGCAGCTTAAACCCAGCCTATGAGCGCTTCTGTAACCCTGTCTAAAATGAGTCGAGGGTACCAATGAAACTAATAGGAAAGCCGCAGCCGACCGCACCCGCTGATTCGAGTGCTCAATAAGGAAGTGTTGAAGCCAGGTATCAAGACCCTGAAGTACCCAGGCATGTGCGAGTTTGCTGCGTGTAACAGCAAGTGCGAGCCACTCAAGAGCACCGTGAGGCGCGATTCTTGCCACCTCCCAGACGCGACTTAGGATCAGTTGCGTCATGCAAGGTAGTCCTGGTGGGCTCGAGCCCTCGGTCAGGAGTGTAAGAATTTTGAAAAAAGGCTGGCAGACATCAGTGTGCTTGGTAATGGCTTGAAATACCATTGTTACAATGTGAATAGCCAATCTGTCGTTCCAGCGACAGAGCGATTGTATTAAATTGCGCGTCTGATTCAAATTGATCATGTCGCGAATCTGTTGATAAAGGAAAGGAAAGCCTTTGCCGCCAGCTACTGCATTAAAGTCAGACGAAGACAAATTTAATCTGAAAAATATTAAAATATTTCTTAAGAAAATAATACAGTTTTAGTAAAAAATAGAAAAAACCATTGTAAAATTTAAAAAAACTTAATAATAATATTCTTTAGAAAACAATTTTTATTCAATAAGAAAATTTGAGATCAATGACCAAATTTTAGGAAAAACTAAACTTATAAAATAAAAGAGTAAAGTAATTTAGTGTTTCAAAGTAATTTTTAAAAATAAATATAATCTTTAAAATTAGTATTCAAAATTAAAATTTTTTTATGGAGAATAAAAAATTGAGAATGATTGACATCGCAATTATACTAATGATTAAATAAAAAGTATATTGAAAAAACTTTTATAAAACTGTTTCTATGCATATACATTAATGCGCAGAATCATAGATTAGTTATTTTCCACAATGATACAGTACTTATTATTTGTTAACATTGAGAAGTAATTTACATCTCTAATAGAGACTGGATGTTATTTAATTTAAAAAAGAATTTATTATCAATAAGAGCTCTTGGTGTATACTATATCATGATCTGAAGATACCGTAACTAAAAAATAAAAACGCAATAAAATAGAAAAATTTGTATTACCTATGATCAGGAAGTCTACTGCGCTCAACTAACGTCGCAATTAAGGTAATCATCTTGTCTAGTGAAGCAGGCCTCAGTTTCTCTGTGGATATCGCAACCACTTCTTCTTCTTCTTCCTCCTCGCTGATGGCATCAACGAATTCATGTGTCTTGTGACCAAGATAGAAATTGACCATCGTCGAGATCGCTTGGGCCTTGATCAAAAACATCGTTTCCTCTTCGCCCATTTTACTAAACTCGTAAAGAAAGGCAAAATACTCGGTGAGGTGTTTTAGGTGTTGTTTGGCGTGCTCCATCAGTGACAGCAGCATACGTACGAAACGCGTAACACAGGACTGCATGCCAACTGTACTGGGATCATCATCCGCTTCGCAAACGAGATAGAATGGTGCCTAAATAGAAATATTAAGTTTTAAATTTACAATAAGTATTTATTTCATTTACGAATAAAATTTAATATTTATTGATTTTAGGAAAAAAGTATTTTTTAAATGGTCACATAAAAGAGACTCTTCTTTTTAAAAACTCAATAGTTAACTGCTGTTTTACCTGCGAAGGTCGTAGTCTCTGAATAACGTGAATGCACAGCCTTTGAAACATTTGCCTGACCATCTGATTCGGGCACTTGACTAGAATTTGAACAGGCCACCACGAGTCTGTAGCCATCTTTTCGAGGAAGCCAGCGCAAGCTGTTAACGAGTTATTGAACTGCTTCGTCAATAACTCGACCCACTGCACCATCGTCGGCTTCTCTTTAGCGTGAATGAAAGTCTCCATGAAGAACGAAGCGGACAGTTCGGCTGACAGCTCGGTGATATCTGGTTGTGCGATTAAAAGTGTTTGAGGTATATAACCACATATCTGCCACATAAAGCTGAAATATGTATGCTCAAATATGTTCTTGTCTTGGAGGAAGTGCATGTTGTCTTGCCAAATCCACTCCTCCAACTCCTTATTTAGCTCGAGCGGTGGAATCACCTCGACCGGACTTTTAGGCGGCTGGATCGGTTGCAGCTGCATTTCCTTCGGTGATTCAAGTGGTGTTGGACTAGATCCGGTGGCTTCGTCCTCTTTCAAAGGTGAATCACTTGGATCCTGACACCACTCATAGAAAAGCATATATGCCGAGTTGCTCTTTTCGAAGCTAAAGTCCATGAATTTGTCAGTAACAGAATCATAGGTCTTGCTGGTCATTTCGCCGCCGAAACATTCGGCAGCTATCTGATTCGGATCAAACGGCTTAACTTCTGCGTCGTTAAATAGGAACCATTTGTCCTTGTTCGGACACGTCCTATCACGTATGAAACTGTAGTAATGCCCACCATCAGCCGTGCCCGTGTGTACCGTTACTCCTATCAAATCGTACTGACAATGCTCCTCTTTGTCCTCTTTGTTCCCACCACTAGTGCTACCGCCGCTCTCCGATTCTTCCTCCTTTTTACTCTGTTCGCCTTCGGTTTTTTCGCGTTCTTGGCAGTGACGTGGAATTAGCTTCTTCTCCATGTAGCCAGACATGTCGAGCCTCAAAGGAAAACTGAAATGTGTGTTCACTTTCTCTTTTAACATGGTACCCATGTTAAAAGTGTAGCGCATCGTGTTAAAACAAAGAATGCGCGGCAATTTCTTGAAACAGGCTCGTTTCTCGGCTCTCACCTTTTTTCCGCACTGAGAACATGTGTACATATTATCTCCCTCGAGTGTATCTTTGACAGTAACTTCATCGAGACTTTCATAGAGATTTCTCATATCAGCTACTTGACAACGAACGGTGTAAAATTCTTCAAGGGTGCGACTAACGTGTTCACAGTCTAACGAAACCACATTGTTCGATATTATACCACAGAATAAAGTTTTTACTAGATTTTTTAGATCACTCGTCATTTCTTCCAATTTTGATACAAGATCTATAAAGAATTCGGCCATGTCTTTCTGTTCTCCAGTATTTAGCGGCTCGTGATTCATTGTATAAACTCGACAGAAACTTCGTGGATTGTAAGCTTTTCTCTCAGATTCATACAGATAAGCGAACATTCTTTGCAATTCCCTTAAAGTCAACTGATGTTTGTTTGCTCGATTACAGTCTGCTCCCAGAATTGCAACACGTGCCTGCGGCATCATGTACAAATGCTGCATGCAACTAGCCATATAACAAGTCGCACCTAAATTCGTAAGGCCGACGTAACCGCAATCCGATCTTCCATCTTCATGAGGCCAGTAATCCCAGGAATAAGGCGAGTGCAGACCCGGTTTATGTTGGGCCAGAAGTTTTTCGTGTAATATCCTGTAATTATCAGGAGCTGATTTAACAAGTTCGACAAGTAGATCAAAGGCTGCAGATCTTGACGCTTGGCTTTTACATTTAGGCATGTGTTTGGCTCTAGGAGTCGGAAGAGCGAACAGAAAATCGAAAACACGATTGAGGAGATTCTGTCCAACTTTGCCCTGCTTGCAGGGCGGATTGTGCGCCATTATGTTACAACAGAGATTTAGCAAACCCACTAGTCCGTCATCCTCAACAGTGTTATGTCGCGTTTCTACGTACTCTCTGGCCAAAATAGATTTTATTGCACGGGTAGCTAGTGCCTGTAAATCAATGGTGCTGCCAGATTTCTCACTCGTGCTCTCTTGTATCGCGTCTTCAGGTAGAGAATCAATCAGTCGGCAGACCAGCCAGAAGTAATCTCGGCAAGCAGGGCCGTAGGTTTCCTTACCTTCGTCAAGAGACTGGTGTAGATGTAGCGCCATATCGGATTTTCGACGAGATGGTTGCATCGTTTCAGCGATCGGCAGGTACTCAAGTAATTCGCTTAAAAGGGGTACTATTAAATTTGCAGGCGAGGAGTCAAGGAGACACGTAGATAATATATCCTCTACTGTCTCGACGCTACCGAGACAAAGCTTATATAGCGCTGTACAAACTTCTCGGCGAACAGCTGGTTCAGGATCTTCAAGCACTAGCCTTCGAAGCCACGTTTTGCCGAAAGGTTTGTCCGTGGCAAAAAGCGACTGGCCAATAGAGGGATCACTGTGAACCCAACAAACAAGCAAGGCCATAGCGTAATGAATAACTTGTGAGCGCCCGAATAATCCTGTTTTATAGTGATTAGGATCACGCGGCATCGATGCCTCTTCCAATATATTTGTTATTCTTGGCAGTACAGTTTTCAAATCCATTAAAACTGAAAGTTCTTTACTCAGACGCGGAATAGCAAGCTTATCAGCCTTATTCCTCCTTTTACCGTCTCTTGACACTCCGAGGTGACAAAGCTGTTTTAAAAGACTTGCTAAACAATCTTGTTGCCACTCACTACCATCGCTGTTTTCTAGACAACCAGACATGAAAATGTCGAACAGGTGGCGGAGGCCTCCATGACGGACAAAGGTCGTCGACCAGTCAGTGGGCGAGTCATCGGAATCAGCACTACTTGTGTCACCACTGCTCGCATCACCACCACCCTCGTGAGCCAATGACGACATCATGTCGCGACGACTCGAACGTTTTGATAGTGATTCTACGATGTAGAGAGAGTACATAAGTTTGTGTGGGTTCGATGGATCTAAAAGTTCCGGGAGTGACGCCTCGTCAAGTTTCTGAAAGCCTTGCAATAACGTGGGACTAGTAGGAAGGAGCGTAAGTGTGTCCCAGACCCTTCGAGAGAGTACCTGAAAAAAATATAAGTATAATATATTAAATGAATTACTATAAGTTACAATAAATTTTTCTTTTTAAGAATAACTGACCTGTGCCTTCGTATGGGGTATCTCTTGGCCACCCTTGATCACGGTCTTCATTGCACCAAGTGTTCGCATTAGTGTGAATAGTTGCTCAAAGTATTGAGGTCTCAGTAATAATAGCGTCGGTAAGGAATCACGAGGTGGAGGAGGTAATAGTGACGGCGAATCCATATCCCTTTTTCCCGATCTGCTGCCACCATTACATCTTCCAGCGCCCAATGAAATAAAAACTAATTGTCCATCCTTAAAACCCACTTCGGCTAATGTTTTTTCATCGAAGTCAATCGTGAGTTCCTGACCCTGCGTAATCATCCTGATTGGTCCATCAGTCAACAAAGAGCCTAACACTGATCCCGAACTTGTACCCGATTTTGATGAAGAGCCTATCGCCTTACCATCATCTATAACGAGTCGCGCATGCGTATCGTCCCACCACTTTGAAACTTCGGCTCTTAAATCCGCGACATAATCAGTACTGAGTAATGTAAACGTTGTCTTCTCGGAGATACCCGCCGGCTGTACAAAAACACGTAGCTGCTGACTCCTTTCTGAAGTATTCGCCGCTATGTGACTTCCAGCTCCTCTACCTTCCAAAGCCCATCTTCGTAAATGATACGCATATCGTTTTCTGAAGGCCTCGAGGTGTGTTCTAAGCAGCAGCAAAGCTCGTTGTATGCATCGCAAACTGGCTTCTTCGTTGGTTTCAAGATCAGCGCTGGCAGCGGCCAAATGTGTCATACACTGCGAAACGAATTCTATCTCCTGAGTGAGCTGACGTGACATATAATAGCCATTTAGATACTGAATTGCAGCCATACTAACTTCAGTGCTCTTGGCTCTGAGAGCGATCTTCCATAGAAAGTCCATACCAACTGAATCTACATCTCTTAGAGGTCTATCAAGGTGAACAGCCGCGAGTCGTGCTAGATTGCAAAGCTGTTGAAAGAGACTCAATCCAGTCATACTTATTGTTTCAGGTGGTAAACTAGGCAATTTACGCATACACAGATGTTTTAGTGTGTCCATGCCAAGAGCATGCTGCTCGGTCGACTTTGCCTGACTTAGTAACCAACTGAAAAGTTCATCAGCACAAGTCGGATCCTGAGCCAAACAATTCCACAATGTGTCAACTTGTTCAAGACTAAGTCGGAAACAGTCGGGCGAGCCCAATGGTGAGAATATTGAAGACAGAAATTGCAGCCGCACTTGCACTTCTGTCTGGTGTGAATAAAGACTTTTAGGGCCGGTGCTTGCATACGTTTTCAGATTATTAAAGAAATGTTTCATCATGCCCCGTTCACGATCTGCCCATGTTGTAATTGTGTGAGCATCCATTGTTCCAAATTGTTGGAAGCTGGCAAGAAGTTTAGGTAAAATTCTCAAAGATACAACGACCGAACGGTTGGAAGAGAGATTTTCAAGGCAGCCTTCGATGAACTTCATAGGTATAGATCGGTCAATGTTATAGCACAGTAAATTGCATAGAGCTTTCTCAGCTTCGACGGCGAGACCTTCACCTAACTGACCAATTTTGTCATCTTGCAGCAGATCCCATAGTAATGTATTTCCGGGCTTACAAACAGTATCAATATTAAACTGAGCACCGAGTCGCGCAACACTTTGACGTACAGTTCGCACTTGCGGCGCACGACATACCGATCTTCGCACTGTCATGGTTGAGTGTGCATGGTGCGGATGGTAGGCTTGCATATGGATCGCTGAAAGATGTTGAGCAGCAAGTTGAGCAAGTTCTTCTTCACAGCCACTCTCCTCGCCATCAAAATCTGCCATGTTTTTCTCACTCTTGTTAGATATGCGGCTACTGTAAGAACCTTCCTCATCAGAAAGCATCTCATCTAGACAGGTTGGCAAGAAACGCGAACCGCTCGCGTGATCCAAACAAGCTAAATGAGTATGATAAAATTAGATAATTTTCAAAACTCATGAAGTATATTATAAATAATATAGAATGAAGTTATTAGACTTACCTAATTCTGAAGTCACAGTACTTGCTCCCTCACCTCCTGCAACGACGCCTACAATATCGCTATCGTCCTCGTCATGGGAGCTTTCACCGGACTGCACAGCAACCTCATGTTTTATCACCTCATGTCTCGCCATAGCTGCAACGTATTTACTGGGACCACTACCACTGGCACCGGCAAGTTTCTCAGCTCTTTGAGCGAGTAAAGCTGCAGCACTGGGCACCTGCTGATCAGTGACAGCGGGCTGATCCATAGCTATTGCTTCTTGCTTCACACGATCAAGCGTGTCAACGACTTTCTCCGTGGACTCGGCAGTCTTGTCCACTTCGCTCGATTGCGTCAGTGTGCTATTATCGGAGAAGCCTACCAGATTATCACTGCTACGTGTCTTATTTGTCGAAGTATCTTTGTTTGCCTCTTCTCCAGCGGTGGTGGTAGTAGTCGTCGTTATTGTCGTATTACTAGAAGAACGTTTTTGAGGCCTTTTACGTTTTCGTAATAGCTTTTTCTTTTTTCGCACGTGAATAACTATTGAGTCTTCTGCGTTCGACTTATCCGTGTCAGCATCGGATGTATGTTCCTCTGAACAGCTTGCGGTTTTTTCGTCCATGGGCTGTTTGTCTTCGCGTTTGCTGGTGGTGTCTTCAGGTTCGAGGTGATCCTTGTTAGTTGATGCTTGCGTTCGATCCTTTGGTCGAGCTCGATCCTCCTCCATTTCAAAAGATTCAGATTCCGGTTGTAGAGTTTCTGAAGTTTTAGTTTTTGACGTACCTATAATAAAAATTTTGATTTTTTATTATAATTTGAAGTTATTTTCATTTTGAACAATTTATGTATATTTTAATAAGTTACTAACCTTCACACTCGCTGTCACCCCTGGCTTGTTTTCTTGGTGAAGGTCCTTCGGATGGCGCAGGACTTGGCTCTTCTTCTTCATCAGGACTACTGCCCTCCATTCCACTCGGTTCGCTACTCGTGCTGCCTTCGTCCACCGTTAAATGCCTCAGCGGATCTCTTGTATCGATAGCCAGCGCACTGGTGTAAGCTGCACTGCTCGAGGTCCAGATGAATTTAATCAGGGCCGATACCAGGAACAAGCTTTGCTCTGTGTGCTCTTTGGGCTCTAACTTGCCCAGCAGCGAGTACAAATGCAATACCGGCGTAGGTGCAAGGTGTTTAACAAGCGGCGCCAACAGATCGTAGACAGGGCGAGCACAGTGTTTGAGCTGAGCAGCCTGCCACATGATGTCCATGTCCATCGACGAGATGCGACCTTCCATCGCCAAGAAACTTAGCACAATGTGACTCTGTTTTATCACCTCGACATGCAGATTTGGACCGAAGATGTGAGCAATTATGTTGTTCTCTGTAAGCCACATAGCTAAGGCATGGCCAACCTGTTCGATCTCCGCCACAGTCTCACTGTTACATAGCTCGTTAAAAGCAGTGATGTGAGAGTTAATTTGAGCTATGCCGGCCAATCGCATCGTTAACGTCGTACTTGTAAAGTATTTGAAAGCCAGGTCCAAGCCATCGCGGTCGAATGTCGGTAGAACTGCATCTATTGGATCCTTAACCGCGCTCCACATGAAGTCTGATAAATTTTGAAGAGGTTGATTAATGAAGTTTAATATTATTTAGTTTTTATGAAATATCCTCTCTTTTCTTTTTCGCTCTAGTATATAAATACTTTATTATTAATGATTTATTAAATTTAATAAGACTGCTCAGTTCAGCAAGCAAGATTTTACATTTCTGCCAAAATACTGAACATATTTTTACACTAAATTACAATTTAAATTATAAAAACTAGAAGAATTTTCAAACCCACATTCAAAACAATCAGTGCAAACAATTACATATAAATCTACATGTCTTGAATAGGATGTAAGTGTCCTTATAATTATAGAAAAATTAATCAGTGTATTTTACATTACCTGCCATTGTCCTTACAGCTGGAGTTCTTAATTCTTTGTCAGTTAATCGGCACATGTATTTCATAACTCGACTACGTAAAGGTATAAACAACTGAATCACACTACCATAATTCAACCAAAGTTTTAAATTACAAATTACTGCAACCATAGAGTGTGCAAGACCAACAGGCAGTGTGTTTTCCATGTCAAAACAAGCTGACATTAAGTTAAATCCACCTTGATGACAAAACACTGATACTGAACGAATTAAAGGTGCTGGCACTTCAGGATCATGTGGTTCACAATATCCTCCCTCATCCTGAAATTACATGTTACATTTTAAATACACCACAGTAACAAAACTAAATCTTGTTTTGACATTAGTATTTTCCATCACTTAAAAAGTATAAAGGTAAAATAAATAACTTTTTCTTAAACATAACAGCTATACAAAAAATTTCCTTTATATTTATGAATAAAATGTGATGAAAAGTACCTATACCAAATTAAATCTTTAATAAAAAAAAATTAATATATGAGTTTACTTTGACTGGAGCCAATGGATTGATAGCTCCGCCATGTTTCATTGCTATATAAAGAGGAAAATTCAATAAAAAAATCTTGGACAAAAGGTGAAACAGTTTTTCTCTATCTTGATGAGTCCAATGTAATTTGGACCTTGACGATTCCGCACTCTGTGATTTTTCCTCCACATTCTTTTCTTTTTCTTTCTTATCATTTTCATCCCCATCGCTGCTACTAGTTCCTTCCTTTTTCCCTTCAGCATATTGTTGCTCTTGTTGTATTTCTTGTAATTGTTGTAAAGTACAAAGTACAATATTATGAATCAGTCTAATAAATCGATCAAAGTTTTTTATTTCGCGATAACAGCACATACATTGTCTGTAAATAATAATATCCAAATTAATAAATTTAGCGTAAAATATTTGCAGGGCTTTTATTAATTAAAAAATATTTACATACCTTTGAACCCATTGATTCACATAATGTAAAATTGTGTCAACATCAACGACACAAAGATTTGCTACCTCGTCTTCTTCTTGATTAATTCTCTCATCATCTGTAATATTTCAATTCTTTATGAATTATTGAATTTTACAATAATGAAAATATCAAAAACCAGTACTATTTTATAAAAATATAATCATAAAACAATTTTTTAAATAATGATTAAGAACATTACATTATATTAACAATGTATAAAATGATTAATAATCACATGTTTTACAATACTAAAATTCACTAGTTTTAAAAATTGCATCTTTCATTATGGTTTAGTAAAAATATTTTGATATTGAAATGTACCAAAGGATAAAAGATTAGCATATTATCATGAACTGGCCTAATATGATAATAAGTTTCTAAATAAAATAAAATTTCTAAAATAAAACATATTGTAGATGTTTGCAGTATGTAGGTCAATTCAAATAGACATGTTAGGTACTTGGGTTTATCAACAATTGTAAAATATTTCAGTTACATATTAATTAAGCACTGTTTCTTAACATTTCTTTAAATATTAGATATAAAGTTACATCAACTGTTGGAGGGCAAATCTTTATTGAATCTAGTCATAGTCATTCTATTTGTTTAATAGATTTAGTTTAGAGAAAATCTTTAAACTTTAATAAAAATTAGTTTAATCTTGGAATGGTAATCAAAAGAAAGCTATGTAATATCTTTAAAAAAATTCAAATAATAAAAATATGTTGTGGATAACAAGACAAAATTATTTGATGCTTGCAGCTTTCCTTTGCAGTACTTGATTATTAATAGATATTTTATCATAAGCATTGTACAAAAATAATTTTTAAGATTTCTTAGTTTGAATCGAGCAACAGTGAACAACTGACAACCTTATCAAGTACAATCCTACGCATCAATTTTATTTTACAGCATCTGAAGAATGAAAAATAATCCCACTAAAAATCAAAGTATAAATTATAATTTTCAAATTCAGGTGTAGTTGAAATGAAAGGCTGTCATTGGACAAAGAAGTCATCGCTCCAATCATCAAGGGCCAGAGCATCAGCAACCCCATCTCACGTTACAGCACTTCTCTCTCTCTCTCTCTCTCTCTACCTCTGTCTCTCTCCTTCTCACTCTTTCTCTCTCTCTGCCTATCCCTCTCTCTTTCTCCCAGCGAGCCAACTAAAAATTGCCTTTAAAACTCCATATAGAACCGACCCCCTGTGCGCTCTCCTCTCGGAATTCCTCAAGTTTAAGGTTATAAGGCCAAGATAGGAAGGGGGAATCTCTGGCCCTCGAGAGGAGCTCCCAAAAGGCATACAGCACGAGCCGTTGCTCGTCTCCCGATGGAGAACGGCGAGAGCGCGCGCTCGGGGCCTTCGCTCGGCCGAGGAAAATAA
>JAPYZA010003251.1:5338-25867 GCA_030522685.1 Eupelmus azureus | reverse complement strand
AACAAATTAAATATAAAATTGTCAATTGTGCAAAAAAACCTATACTATTTCGTTTTCGTAACTGTATCAATAATTTGAAAATAAACGTTTTTAAATACACCTCAATCTACATTATTGATATTTGACGCCAGCAAAACGTTATCATTTATTCTAAATGAAACTTGCAATAACGTTTAAAACGTAAATGCAACGTCTCTTATTTCAAAATGACTATTTTCATTCAAAACTTCAACCGTCACATCAAAGCGAATCCCGCGGTCAACAAATAAATATTTATTAAGTATTCCCGGACGAGTAATAACCCAACACTCGCTTCATACACTCAACCAAAACAATCCACACATCCAAGCACCTTCAAACCAGCCTATAATCGCCCACAAAAACCCCCAAACACCAGCAGCTCTCTCTATTTCCCAAACGGCCATCAGCTTCTCCAAAAACAAAATCCCAACCGCTCCCAAAAAGAAATCCTTCAAAAACTCGCGCCCTCCGCACCGCCACCAGCTGTCAGCACCGACCAGCCGCTCTCCCAGGGGCTGCTGTGTGTCTGCCTGCCGCGCTGCACGCAGACGGATCCGCACATCGAAAAAGCACACACTCCTCTCTCATCTTATCAACACACAACACACACTCGCACCTACCCGCACACACACGTGACGAGGACGGCCAATCGTTACACTATATTCCCCCTGTACGCACGTAGCACACTCGCTCGTCCAGAGGGGGAGCCCTTTAAAAAGCCGAAGGTCAGACGAGGACGGAGCTAGAGCGCCGCGAGCGCATAACCTACATGTGTGTGCGCGCTCTTATTGAGAGAAAAGGTCTCGTGTGCGTGACGATGGTGCGCTCAGCGCGTGTATAAGCCGCGCACGGACGCACACAGAGCAGTAGGTGTGTGCAGGGACTGCGAGAGAGGCGACGAGACGAGCCGCGCAGTGAGAGGCAGAGAGCCGACAGAAGAGACGACGCAGCGCGTGTTTCCAAGCTGGGGGGGCCGAGACGACGACGGAGCACCGAGACGCGCCGCACCACCGCACGAGGTTAGATTCGTCACTCCGGTTTGTGTATAGATACATTTTTCTCGTGGCTTGATTCGAGAGGCTCGGCCGCGCTGGATTAAAGTGGGCTGCGAGAGCGACAGGTCGCCCCTATAAGGTTATAATAGGCCTCGCTCCTTCTCTCTCTCGCGCGCGTATACGGATATATATCTGTGTGCGTGCGCGTATATAATCGCTCCTCGCGCTCTTCTCTGTCTGTCCCACGGTGCCTGGGAAAAGTGTCGCCCCCCGAGCCTGTGTGCGCGCGCGAGGATATCGTTTTTCGCGGCTCCGCAGCTTCTTTTCACGCTCAGCTGAGCTCGAGGAGCACGATGCGGTAGATTTTGCTTAAGGCCTTCTCCGGGGTGTGGCGGCGGTTGTGTTTTTTTGTTGGGTTTCGGAGCAAGTGGAGCTGGTGCAGAGAGCGAGACGTGGAGCAGCTCGCCGAGAGTGGAGCGTCAAGGTTAGGTGCTTACGGTCTTGTAGGTCGCGCGCTGAGCAGACCACGAGGGGGATGCGCTGCTTTGTGGGAGTGTGCTCCGGAATTTTTGCGCGGACGGCGAGAAACGTTTGTTTTTGAACGAGGCGTCGCTGTTGCGACGTCGAGTGCCGCGGGGATTACGGCGAGTGTTTTGATAATCTTAATTGTTGCTAAGAAACAATTTCAAAACTCTTTCTGATGATCTTGCGCTTTGGACTGCTGTGCGAGCGAGCTCAGGAGTTTTTCAAGTGCTGCTGGGGCATTGGTGTCGGAGAGTTGTTTAAAGGGGGATTGTGCATTGTTTTTAGTTTGATTGTTGAAGGGCTGGCACTGGTGTTTTCGTAGTTGTAATCAAAGATTAAAGGCGGTTTGTTTGAAAGATAAAGAATTAATATTATCTGAAATTAGTATCTACGCTAAAGATACAAAAAGTAACAAGATAAGGATTCAAAACACCTTATTGGAGACGCACTTATTTGCAACATCAGAAACACTGATGTATTAAGAAAAAAGTATTTGTGGTGTTCATGCATTTGCAAACTGTGGTTTATTGGAGATTAATCAATTTTATTTAATATATTTTCTTATTTTGTTTATAGTATACGCTAGTAATGTCTGTCCCTCCATCGTCGTCCAAGGGAACAGCCAGTGATAAACCAGGTGGTACAAGTCCAAGTCCAATAGAAGGTGTTGAGAGCGTTGCAGGGCCAAGCACATTAGATCAAATTCCGCTGCCACAAAATGAAGAGTTGGATGATTATGGAGAAACGGCTGACGAGGAGGAGGAAGAAAGCACAGAAGAAGACTGCGAGGTAATTTTTTAATTTGAATTTTAATGTTTTTGACTTTGGGTGTCCTAGGGAGATTTTTAAACATGTGGTAACATAACCTCTATTTTACAGATCAGTGATTCAGGACTGTTTTGCGATCCTGACTGCGAGGAGGATATTGACGAGTCCGACTGTCAATCACTGGCTCTGCCAAGGCAGTCACAATTGCCACAACGTATCCAAAGTCCAAATTTGGAAACCTGCGTGCCCTTGGATGTCGTTTTACCTCCAAGGAAACGTAAAAGCGAGACTGAATCCAGCTTACCTTGTAAAAAATCCAACCCTGAAGACAAATCTACTATGTAAGATTTTCTTACACATTTCTTTATTTCAATAGCATCTATTAATTATAAATATTTAAAGTTACTGAAAAAATTATTTAAGAGTCAGTTTTATAAAATATTCGCGTGCGCGAACTAATACGCAACATGTACAAAATATTTTCAATAATCTCCTTAACAAGAAAATTCTGTCCTTGAAAGTAGAACTTTTTTGCGTAAAAAGCGGGCGAAATCCTTTTAAGAGTAGGATCATTAAAAAGTATTTCACACATTCGCGTATTTATTCGCGCATACGAATTTTTTGCGTAAAATGCCCTTGAAACGGTAATAGTTTTAAGAACAAATTAAACTTATTTAATTATTATACCTATTATTGATTGATGTAATAAAATTTGTTGCAGAAGTCTTAAGAGGCTTGACGAAAAAGTCAAACATGGCCGACCAGTCATACCAACAAAGGACAATCCTCCTCCAGAAATGAGTGATTGGCTTTTGCAATTTCAGGTACATGACTATATTAACTTTTCTGTTTGTTTATTAATTTTTGTTATCCGTATTAGCTAATATAAACATTTATTTTCATTATTACATATGTCTGATTCCTCAAATCAATGTGAAAATGTTTCTCATTCTATTTTATTTAAAGTATTATATTAAATGATTCTAATTTGAAATAGATTTTTAAGTACTCATCCGCCTTCGGCAGATTCGTGCTGAACATCTTAATTTTATCAGGTTTTTAAAATGAAAAATATGTTTTTTTACGAGTACGCGAATATTCGTTACCAAAATCAAAAAATATTGTTCTTCATTTTGCGCTACATTTAAAAACTTGATTTAAAAAATAAATTTTCATTATTTCAATTCAAAATTCATTGAGTAGTTTGGACGTTACAATGAGAAATTAAGAAAGCATAAATTTTCAGAAACAAAAAAACTAAAATTTTTATGAACCTACATTAACATTCAATTAACATTTTAACCCATCCCCTTCAATACTGCTATTTCTCAAATTCTCTACCCCAAACAAAAATTTCGTTCTAAACTTAACTACTCAGCCAGTCTTCTCGTATTAATAACTCAATAATTTTCTCCAATCACAGAGGTGGTCGAACGCGGAGCGGATGCTGGCGATCGACGAGCTAATCGAGCGCTGCGAGCCGACGCAGGTGCGCCACATGATGCAGGTGATCGAACCGCAGTTCCAGCGCGACTTCATCTCCCTACTGCCGAAAGAGCTTGCGCTCTCAGTACTCGCCTTCCTGGAGCCACGCGACTTGCTGCGCGCTGCTCAAACCTGCCGCTCCTGGCGCTTCCTCGCTGACGACAATCTGCTCTGGAAGGAGAAGTGCCGCGCCGCCGGCATCGATGACCTCAAGGACGTGCCGAGGCGCAAGAGCGCCAAGTGCGCGAGCGGCAATTGTGCCGCCGCCGCCGCAATCAACAGCGCGTCGCCCTGGAAGCAGGCCTACATGAGGCAACACAACATCAAGATGAACTGGAGGACGAAACCCATCAGACCGCCCAAGGTGCTCAAGGGACACGACGATCACGTTATCACATGCCTGCAGTTCTCCGGTAACAGGATCGTCAGTGGATCTGACGATAACACGCTCAAAGTTTGGTCTGCCGTCACTGGCAAGGTGAGTCCAGGATGAATTTTTTTAGTCAACTAAAACTCGTTTTAATTATATTCAGTAACTATTGGATTACTAAATTTAAGTCAAATTTAAGTTCCAAAGTTTATGAAAAACGTTCGAGTTAATATATCGGGATAACTTGATGGGACTTAGGGATTCAGCGTATCACATATTTGTAATAAAGAATGAGAACAAATAAAAAAATTAGCCAATAAGTGCTGGCTAGATTACTGCAGTTGAAATATTATGCTAATCACAATAAGTAAAAGAATCGTCGCGCTATTTTCTTTGATTTACATTTTTGATCTACAGTTGTCCTCAGAAGTAACTCAAATTTAGTTATCTAGGAAGTAATGAACAAACTATGTGAATTGCGTTTCTTTATTATTTGTATATTTATTTATTTATTTATTTATTTATTTATTTATCGTTTTATGAAAAAACTACTACTAATATTGGTAGTAAATAAAGAGCTTATAACAACTAAATTAAAAAAATTACTGGTGACCATCTCAATTAAGTAAACTCTGATTTAAAATGACATTAGCATGAAAGCAATAAATAACCATTTGTTATTTGCAAAAAAAATTTCTCAGTGCCTACGAACGCTATGCGGCCACACGGGCGGCGTTTGGTCGTCGCAGATGTCGGGCACGACTGTGATAAGCGGTAGTACGGACCGCACCCTCAAGGTTTGGAACGCCGAGACCGGTGAGTGTATACACACGCTTTTCGGGCACACATCCACGGTGCGCTGCATGCATCTCCACGGCAACAAGGTGGTAAGCGGCAGCAGGGACGCGACCCTCAGGGTCTGGCGGATAGACACCGGCGAGTGCCTGCATGTCCTCGTCGGGCATCTGGCCGCCGTCAGATGCGTGCAATACGACGGCAAGCTTGTCGTCAGCGGTGCCTACGACTACATGGTCAAGGTCTGGAATCCCGAAAGGGAGGAGTGTCTGCACACGCTACAGGGACACACGAACAGGGTCTACTCGCTACAGGTAAGATTACTACCAAGAGTCGCTCGTTACTGCACGATACTTCTTTCACTAGGTCGCATATTTTTAAAATACTTCAAAGCCAACTTTATCTTAATGCTTTTTTTTCTGCATTGTCTACGTTTAGTTCGACGGGGTGCACGTAGTGAGCGGCTCGCTGGACACGAGCATCCGCGTATGGGACGTGGAGACGGGGGCCTGTCGGCATACACTCATGGGCCATCAAAGTCTCACCTCGGGTATGGAGCTGCGCAACAACATACTCGTGTCCGGTAACGCCGATTCGACAGTCAAAGTTTGGGACATCGTCAGTGGCCACTGTCTACAGACTCTTTCGGGACCCAACAAGCACCAGTCGGCCGTCACCTGCCTCCAGTTCAACAGCCACTTCGTCATTACCTCGTCCGATGATGGCACCGTCAAGCTGTGGGACGTCAAGACTGGTGAGTTTATCATGAATAATAAAAGCTTTTTTGAATATCATCTGAAAAGGCAAAGAATGAAAAAATTAAAAGGGAGTATTATGTTTTCTGATTAGAACAATAGTATATTACACACCTAGAGAGCAAAAGTAAAGAATGTCCCGGGTCGCATCGAAATTGTCGTGTGAAATTGATAAACGTGCAATCGTAGGCATTCTTTGTTTTTTCCCTGGCGACACCATAATAATAATCTTTGCGATCGGGCGCCGTGAGAAAAAGTAGTATTTTTGACCCACTAGGCAAAAAGACTTTTTAGCTAAGCATTTTTTGTCGTGTCATCGTTATCTTATTCTATTTTAAAAAGTGTAAAGAACTAAATTATATTTTTAAACAATTTTTTCAAAATGTATAATAGATTTATCACTGGTTTATAGACGTTTAAAAAATTTGTATTCTAGCATACATGATTAGATAAAGTATTTTGAAATCATTACAACATGCTCGCGGTATGATGAAATTAAGAATATTATGATATCACATTGAAATTAATGTATTCTGAATTAATCTCTTATTAAATTCTTTTATTATTCACAATTTAATGTTTACTTACGTAAATTAGTAAACGTTACGAGAATGTACATATTTATAAAAATTGAAATCAAACTAAAGGAAATACTTATAGTAAATTACGCAATTAGTGCTCTAAGCAGATGTTTTACACACAAGTAGAGTTTGAACAAGGGAGGGCTCAAATGAAGCGACCAATAGTCTTTCGTGAAACATCTGCGTTGTGCGCTATTTGCGTATACTGTTTTTTAAAACTGAATGTACGCTACGATAAGATAATTACTAAAAACAAATAAAACAAGATTCTTCACGTGTGTGAAATTTGTCACTCGTCCGAAGCGAAGGTGATAATCACACATGTCAAAAATTAAATTTGCACATCTGGTATACAAGGGATAAACACTCAATATATAAAGTATTGAGGTCCTAACTTTATATATGCTAAGTAAAGTGCTTACCTTACTATTTCAAATAAGTTTGTAAATCGTTCACTTAGTACACAAAGAATACGCACAAAAAAAATGAAATTTAGCATATTCAGAAGTTTGACAAAATTATAATTAAAATAATTTTTTAGTGATTTAAAGCATAAATTTTATAAACCATATACTTTATCTTAGAAAAAGATGAACTTAGAACTTAGAAGAACCTATATCCAGGTTACAGATTCTGCTTAAATTTTGGAGTATGTTTTTAGCAATAAAAATAAGGAGAAAACCGAAATTTTAGTCTCCAACATTTAAAAAAATTGAAGATATTAACATTATTAGACTTATTTTAAAGAAATATTGAAATAACATAATAAAAGTTATATTAGAACAAAATTATGCAACGAAAATTTACTTGAGATGTAGCTCCAATGTAATAGATTTTTTATACTTAATATTTTTAATAGTTTAAAAAAATAGTTTGAAATTAGTTTAAAAAATCTATTAAAACTTTTGAAAAATTTAGTATATTTTATTTTTGTCAAAAGCAAATGAATAGTATATTAAAATAATTGACATCTGGGGCGCTGCCACGCTCCATGACACCTAGGCCAGTAAAATAAAAAATGCCTCAGATCTCATGTAATTCTCGGCCGAGGCGAAGCCGAGGTTGACAAACACATAATCTGTAGTTTTCTTTTTCACTGGCAAAAATGTATAAGTATACTATTTTTCTACTTGACGCCGCCGTAAAGCGGCAACTTCGTTCGGCCGCTTTCCGACTGGAGTACAGAAAAGAATTTTTTCTAGTTTAATTTCATGTTTTTAGAAATGTCTATAAGATTTTTTCTAGAATAAGATTTAAATAATGATATAATTTTTAATATTTCCTTTAAAAAAGCTAAAAACATTCAGAACTCGAATTTTTCAAAACGTTTGACACCTGAAAATATATCTTAAAGTTTAAACAACATCTGTGATCCGGAGGGTTAGTTATCTCCTAGAATCAGTAAATTTGAAAAATATATATTTTATTATAATTTTTTAAATCTTACTGCGCTAAATTTGGCTATTCATATACGAGGCAAAAAATTCAACTAAAGTTTAAAAATTACAAAGTTTGAATTGCTTTGCTCCAAAATACAGTTTAGAAACAGCAACTTCAACCTTTATAATCTTTACACGTTCGTTCAATAATTGTAGTTTGTTAATAATTTTTAAAAACCTAATCAATTAATTAAAAAAAAAAAATTCTTTAAATTAAGAAATTAGGGGAAGGAAGAAAGGGCATTTAGGCAATGTAAAGAAATTTAAATTCCACTCAATACCTCAATCGTTTCTCAAAAGTATAACAAATCGTCTATCATCATATATAAATATTGCAGAATACTCAGAGCCCTCTCATTCTACCTTTAAATAATCAATTAATTTTCATGTCTATTAAATAATCGATTCTTATTGTTCACAGGTGAATTTATAAGGAACCTTGTGGCGCTAGAGAGTGGTGGCAGCGGCGGCGTAGTCTGGCGAATTCGCGCAAGCGACACGAAGCTCGTCTGCGCGGTGGGCAGTCGTAACGGCACTGAGGAGACGAAGCTTCTCGTTCTCGACTTCGACGTCGAAGTGAAATGAGAATACTTGTTAATATAAACATAAACAAATCACAAAAACAAAACATTTAATGCTAACGATTAATTAATCTGTTGAAGAAAAAAAAGAAAAAAAAGGAATGGTAAAAATATGGGGATGTCGGTACTCGCCACTCGAATAAAAAAAAAAGGAGAGAAATGTGTAAGGAAACGTAGTAGAAGAACGAAGAACGATTTTCCTCATGTGACTTCTGTAAATACCTTTAACTTAGATAGCATAACCAATCTACTGTACAATGTTTCGTGTATGGCGTCGTGTGTGATTGTGAATAAGACTGCTTCTGGCCGTGCTTGCAAGTGTGAGGGTGGATCCGGAAAGGCATGGTAAGGACGAGCATGAAGGTAACAAACGCAAAACGATAATCGTGGATTGTGAGAATAGCAAGGTTGATCGTGAACACGAGTGGTGCAGATGGACTTGCGGCAGCTATCATCATTTTGAAACGCTTTTACGTTTCTTTTCTGAAGTGATATCGGAAGGTTGCGGTTGTAATTCTTATTTAACTAAATTTTACGCCCGCAGACTGTAATAATTAATAAAACAAATGATTTTACATTTTACAAAATGAGAATCTGTAGCTTATACAAATTTTGGATGAGTGTATAATGAATGATCGATATTACTTGTTGCAATAAAAAACCATAGCATTGGTATTAATTTAAATTTTTGTAAATTTTTTATCTTGACGTTTATAAGCGAGGAGTACATTCAAATCAAACTCAATTTTTTTGCATGATAATTTGTATTTTTTGTTTTAGAAAAATAATTATTTTTATATGCACGAGTTATACACTTACTGACTTATATTCAATCACAAAATTTTTCCTTATTTATTTCAATTAATTATTCAAAAATAAATTTACACATGAAAAAGTAAAAATATTACTTTGCATATAATATTTTATATAAAATTTTATATTATTATTTGCATAGTGTATTGGAACAATTAAATGATGAAATGTAAACGATAAAGTGGCATTTAAAATGATGTATACTGCCCTTGTCAGTGGAACAGTAAGTCGTGAAATAATTATATTTTCTTGTTCCCAAAAGTTGCGTATCAGGTTTCTGTATTTACCATTTTATCTTGAGTTACTCGAATGTGTTCGAAAAGTCCTGTAATAAGTAATTGCTAACTAATGATAACCCCAGGAAACTATTTTAAAAGCTTAGCGCTTTACCTATTGTTTTAAAGACAAATTCAATTTTTTTTCTTTTAAGTAGAGAATTCCATAGTTTAATTGTACAAAGTAAATAATAAATTAATTTGTGTTAATTCATTATTTTAGATGGCTTGAACATATTTCGTTAGCTCACGTACGAATTTCTATATAATAGTACTTTTTTAATTTAAAAGTACACGCGGTAAAGCTTCACTAATTTATTTGAGATCCTTGCTTAAGCTTATCAAATTAATTTTTTTAAATTAATCTTGAATGATTTCCAACAATTTAATTAAAGGCTGTTTTAATATTGACAGAATTTCATTTATATCTTTTTGTAACTTAAAAGAAACGGCTTAAACGGGATATACTAAATCTTTCTGGGTGTTAAGCAGTCTTAATATATATACATAAAAGTTTAACACAAATGAAGGAAGTGATCTTTGAAAATTAAGAACTTATTTTTTACTTTGCGCTGAAAAGTTGAAAAATCGTTGGAGGTAATGAAGCTCTCTGACGTTTTGTGGACTGATGTATTGGTATATAGAGGGCAATTTTTTCCTACAATGTGCCGAGCAGTTCTCATTTTCGATAATTCATGCAAGCATTTTGGAAGTGAATGCTAACATTGAAATTCATTGGAGCATAAATTTTGTGAATATTGATAAGTTTTTAATTTGTTTTGTGTAAATTTGATCTCGAAAATCTTAATGTCTTTCAAAAACATTTTTTAGATAGGCCTGCATGAATTATGCTTAAACGACGAGCTATCTTTACCAAGATATTGTATCATACTTGAGAGCATTGAGTCTGAAAAAAAAATGAAATTAGGTTGGATGGGTTTATTGTGATTTTTATTATCAAATTTAGATTTTGTTAAAAGAAAAATTTTGTTCTGCGATACCGTAAACGCGTTAGTAACGTGTCACACGCATGTGACTTCACGAACCAATATATATAATTTTACAATGAAAAAGATATCATTTTCTTCTTTAAAGTAGCTCCCAATTATCGCGCTAGTTTAAGCAAAAATTATCGTGCGTTTAGTTTCTCTGTGGAAATTGTTATCATTTGTAATCTGTATATTTAAAATCGTTAAGAAAATGAAAAACTTTTAATCTGTAAAAACGAAATCAGTAGGGAAAAAGTCGACGTTCTTTTTGTAAATAATCGAATTTGTTGTAATAAATTTGATAGGAATTTTTCTGTAAGCTAAACAATTCGGTATTTTAGTACGTAAGCGAAAGACTTTGTCATACTTAACTTGCATTTAAATGAAATTTTGCTAAATTTGAGAGATGAAATGAGAACCTTCTCAAAATCTCCCACAACTGTGACACGTAGCAACTGTGTATTGTATTTCTTTTTTTAATTTATGAACAATTTACAATTATTGAAACTTACGCCATTTGTAGTAAAGATCCACAAACAAGAGTAAAAGAATTAAGGAAACGGGAATGGTATAGATGAAGCAAATGCAAAAACATAATAAACATACCGAATGAACTGTTGAGTTAATATCAGCAATGAAAGAATTTGCGTATCAAAGCAATGGTCATCAATTTTTAAACAACTGTAAAGATCTGGCTTGCCATAGTCCAGTAATAGTAAACGCAAAAGCTATTTATTTTGTGCAATACAATACTAGGAGAAGAACGAGTTTCATGTGTGAATATACTCAATGTTTCCACCGAATTTTGGTGGATTTATTTTGTTTAATGTAAGATATACCTAATGAGCTTAATATCAAATACTTTTTTTTTATGGTAAGACAAAATATGGAAAAAAGCTTGTCAGCATATAAATTTTTGAAGGGAATGTGATTGCGTTGACTGTTATTGGGCCTAGATCATTTGCAGGCCGTATTTTATTTGTATATCGCTCAATAGTTTACATTATAAGAATGTGTTATCTGTTGTATCATTTTTTATAAGAAATAGAAAATGTTGCTGCATTTTAAAAAACTGTTTTTTTCTATAAAAAAAATCCCTTTTATTCAAAAGATTTAAAGCATAATTAAGGCTCATTAGTAAAAAAAGGTATCTAAACTTCTACTATTACTTCTACTTTTAGTTTATTTTACTGTCACGTTTCAATGGCTATAACGAATGTACAGTCTTGACAAGGTACATGTATAATACAATTACTTTCTTTTAAATCAGACTTATGCACCAAATAATTGTTACCACATCGACACTGATAAGAAAGAATGTCTTTATCCTCAGTTTCTTCTAACTCAGAAGGTCTCAATCTTGCATAGACTAGTGCACCTTCAGCTTCTAAATCAGCTTGTTTACATTTGCTATCATAATCTCTTCTAAGATTTGGATCGCCTAAAATCTTCCAAGCTGCCTTGACCTCATAAAAGGTTTGAACACTTTCCGGTGGATTTTTACTTTTGTCTGGGTGAGATTCTAGAATTCTGCGATGATAAGCTTGCTTGAGTGCTTCTGTTGATGCATCAGCGGAACAGCCAAGTATTTCATAGAGATTCTTATTTGTCAAATCGGAGTCACCTGATTTCAATGAATGTTTACATTATGAATACAAAACAAAAACATTATAATGAACTAATTTTTAATGTTTTAATAAATGTAATTTGTAACTTTAAGTATACATAAAGAATTGTAGTTCATATCCTTTGGTGGAATGAATCATTTAAGAGTTTTAACTAGTTAAAAAATATTTAACTAACCTGTCATCTTCAGCAAGACTCCAGAAATCGAAAGTTTGAAAAATCATAAAAACATCGCACGTTTATACCGCTTATTTACAATCATTAACCTCAATAATAAAATTTACTATATACATATATTACCTCTTTTAAAAACAAAAAGACTTTGTAAATATATCGTTAATAACCTACAAAATTCAGTAATAACGTTTACTGAAAATTGTAAAGAAAACCGCGTGCAAACACCACTTCTTAACCATAGATATTTATTACGAAAGTCAGTTTTTCTTAATAGAATGTTTAAAAAAACAAGTATAAAGAAGAAATTTACGAAAAATCGTTTTGGAGCACGTGAGGTTTTTTAACTCTTCGACGCACGCACGTGTTAAGTAGCGCGCTTGCGCACATCTGCACTCATCAGGTGGAAGGGACGAAGTAGCGGCTTCGCTAGCTTTAATCGAACATTTCCATTATAAAGTATTAAAAATGTCAAAGCAATTAAAAATAATACATAAATAGGCAAAATGTCTAAAAAACACGACCTATTTACATTTTTTTTTTTTTAAGTTAAATTTTATATTAACAATAATTTAAAAAGTAAAACCTCCAGAAATGATTTTTGAGTCCTTTTAGCGGATAAAAATTTTCCACTTGTAAGTGGCACAGTAAAGTGCACGAATATGCATGCATCTTTTTTTCTGCGCGTAATTAATTAAGAAAATTGAATAACTAATTCAATTTTTATTAAGTAATTAATAATCATTACAAATAGTTGATTGAATAACATAATACGAAATAACTAAACAACTAATTCACGTATTTAAAAAAACCATTTCATGTATTTTATTTCTTATGATCTATCACTATTAAAAATGAAAACCTGCCCAATTTCAATTTACGTTATATAATAATTTCAAATAATAATATGCTTAATAATAATAATTACATTTTAAATTATAATTTCTTACAATATTTTTTGGCACGTCATACGCAAAGCCTAATTTAGCATATGTTTTTTTATTTAGCGTGCGTAAAATTAAACTTTGCAAACCGAGTGTCAAAAAACAGTATACAATATGCGCAACTAATTGAGCAGTAGATGTTCCAATCATATAGGTGCAGTTTGTCGAGCGAAACGAGTAGGTATGTGAAAAGCAAACCTACGCTTGAATAAAAATAGCTAAAATAAAAACGTAAGAAAATGTGAATAACTGTAAATAACTGTTAGCAACTGTAATATAATGTTTGGTTTGAGACATAAACTACAGTCATTAGCACTTATTTGCAGTTATTAACAGTTACTTACATTTTCTCACATTTTTGTTTTCCGCTAGGTACCGTCAAAACATCACGTTGTGATTCGAATTTCGGATCGTCCTTATTATATAGTGAAGTAGACAATCCATACCGCACATTAATATTTTTCAATTTATGTACAATAGAATTAATTAATTTATTTGTCTTAAAATAATAACTTTATAACATAGCTATCCTTCTTTTGAGAACCCTTGAAATTCTAAATTTTAAGGGTAGATACCATTTTGTAGTCTTTATAATATAGATACTTGCCATCAGGGCACTGCCGTGCCCTTTAATTTAATATTAATTTAAACATAACAATAAAGTAAATGTAATAATTGAAAAAGAAATTTATTGTCTTTAAAATATCAGAATAATTTTTTACATCATAAATGAAATTTCTAAAAATATTGTATTATCACACAGTTTCTTTCTTCAATCTTTTCTCAATTCGTTCAATTGAAAAGTGAATGCATCAAAGCAGTATATATTTATTTTAATAAATAAATCAGCATGCTTTAAGAAAAAATCTTTACATTCGCTATTTTCTAAGACTGCTTTATAATTAAACTTTACAAATTCCATAGCACATTGTAGTAATTCTTCTAAATCATAAATGGTTGCAAAATTAAGAACAAAAAACACATTATTAATACTAATACTTCTACATAAATATTCTAGGAAATCTGGATCTTGTGACATTTGTTTTTCTTCATTTTTGATAAAATTTGTTGCAGCTATTCTCAGATCTTCTAAATCATATTGCTGTGTATCTGTTAATTCCATTGTATTGACAATATTTTCATGATTTATGTTTTCCAATAAAAACTGTTTACAATCTACTTGCAATTCTTTTAATTGTAGATAGTGAGCTAGCTTAAATAACTCGTGTGGCATTTTTGCAACATTACATTTAGTAGTATATATAAAACTTAATAATTCTTTTACCACTGTAGGATCAAAGTTGTTAAACTGTACTTCTCCACTCTTACTCTCTTGCATGTTACTTTCTATCATTTTTGCTAAGACACTACACCGTGCAGAAAGTATACCTTTATGTACGTTGAAAACTTGCTCCTGAACTCTGATTTTAAAATCAGAGTGTTTTCCAGTTTCTAACAACTGCTTCATATCTTTAGACATATTAACATATGATAATGTTAATTTTTCCTGGAGTGAAATCATTGTATTACAAGATATCAACACTTTCACATTCTCTAGGATACTAACTCCAATATTATGAATATAAAAAGTTTCTGAAGCGAATACTTTTTTGTTTCCTGAAGTTTGTTGTAAAGTTAAAATATAGCCTTCATTAAGATTTGAATTCAAATAAAGTGTTACTTTGAATGTTGTACCTTTAAAATTCAATTGACTTTCAACAAATTGAAGTTTTACATTAACAGAATAACAACAATAATAATTAGAACTGTTATAAGTCCAATTCATTATTAGAGTACAAGGACAGTTTTTATCTAGAGTCAGTATTGGTGATACATGGGTCCAACTTGAAGCAGAGCGTTTATTGAACATCCATAAAAATGTCACGTATGGTTCAATTCCAGAAGAAACATCGAGAGGTTTATTAGCCATTGTTTTAATTCTTTTTAGTGGTTCTTTTAGTCTGAAAATTAAATGTAATAAAAAATTCGAAAAAAATAATAAAACAGCTTTTTTTATTTCAAATCGCACGCAATTTCAGATAAAATTTAATGGCCAAATTAATGCAAAAATCCATATAAATCTATAAAAATCTAGTATAATTAATTCTATTTTATGATTTTTCAAAAAATGACTTTTATGCCACTCTAATCTCAAAATCCTAACTATTTAAGATGATTTTTCGGCTATTCTAGAAAAACGTCTTACGAGGAAAATAACCACCTTCCACACCCGTATCGAAATGTATTATTATAACACTACGCGAAATAAATCCATACATATGTCACTTCTATCAGTGTCGTAATTGATCCTTTATTGCACCGTGCTTATCGCCCTAGCCATGCTTGGATGATAACTGGACACTGTACGGTGCAAAAAAGAACTTTTTATAGCACGCGTAGCCGCGTGACAGTAGATTTATGCTAGACGCAGTGCTATAACGTACAAATTTTAATTTCCAGTGCGAACTACCGTATAGAGCAATATAATAAAAACAATTGTCGAAAATAACCTCTATAGCCGGTAAAGTAACTCTGTACTATATTGCACACAATTCAAAGAATGTATATACTTACGTACCTATACAGTATTACGTATCCATCCAATTGTGCTCTCAAAAATGGTATGAAAATATAACCGTTAATAATATGCTTTAATGCGTTATAGTATTTTTAATGAAACAAAATGTTATTATTATGTTTAATCAACAATAGGATCCTTGGTTATTTCATAAATGCTGGGTCTGATCAAGTATTTTGTTTTTCAACAAACTTCTTTTAAAACAGAATGAGACAAAACATCTGTAAACTGATTGTAATAACGCCTATTAAAATAGGTTATTGATGTAGATTCCCATATTTTTAATATATTGCATACATACCGTAACTTATTACTGACAATCATGCGATTCCAATGGCATATTTTCAACAGAAAGAAATAAGTACTTCGTAAAACAAAGAGGACAAAGAATTAAGACTCAATTTACAAGGCTCAAAGTTCTTCCAAATTAAACGTATAGGTTCGTCCTATTATGTTTGCAGAGATCCAAAGTTAACAAGTACGGGGAGAGAAGGAGCAACAATTTGACGGATATCCTTTTATTTTTTCAGAGTTAAGAAACAAAAGTGTACAGATTTAAGTTCGTTGATAGAGCTTTTGACCAATACTCAAACTCGCACCGCGTTAAGTTTGTTGATTATGCTTCTTTTGTTTTTTCACGTAGAAGAGCGACATGGACGGTGGCGTAGAAGAGCGATATTTACACAATATATACACGACGCTTTATTTACTTTACTTTCCTTTGATGCCCTAGCGGAAAAAAGAAAATGTAAACAACGGAAAATAATGGGAAATAACTGAAAATAATAGGAAATAACGGGAAATAACTATTATAAAATGTTTGAATTAAATAAAAAATAACAGTTATTTTCCGTTATTTCCCATTATTTCCAGTTATTTCCCATTATTTCCAGTTATTTTCCGTTATTTCCAATTATTGCCAGTTATTTTCATTTTTTTTAATGATATATAGAGAAAAAATAATTTTGTATCAATAAAACGGAAAATAATGGAAAATTACGGGAAATAACTGAAAATAACGGAAAATAACTGTTATTGTAAACCTCAATATTTAAAACTATTATTTAAAAAAAACAACTGCAAATAACGGGAAATAATGGGGAATAACTGAAAATAATAAACTGTTATTTTTGTTTCAATTCAAACATTTTATAATAGTTATTTCCCGATATTTCCCATTATTTTCAGTTATTTACAAATTCGATTTTCGCTAGGGTCGCCGTGGGTCCCTACTGGACGCCGACATGCCACAATAATACAGGCGTGATATACACAACGCGATACACAGTATTCGATTTAGGACCTCAAACTATAGCTTTATTTTCCCTTGTCATCTTTTCACCTTTAAAATCTTTTATGATATAGTATGCGTAAAGTTACACTTTACACTTTTTGCATATTTTTAAAAGTGCAATTTTCCGCATACTGATATCATAAAATATTGTTCGCGTTAAAACATGTGCGTTAACTTATCATCCGCCTGTGATTTGCACGGCAATCTAACATGGCTATGAAACTTTACGCTCCTAGAATCGAAAAATACTATTGTTTACTTTCTTCGACATCGTAAATCAATAAATTAAATGTTCATAACATAAATTTATTTGTGACTTATAATATTTATAATGGAATGTTATACGATTCGGTAATATGAAAATAGTAAAATCTTTTTTTTTTAATTTAATTAAAAGTAAATTTTATAAAATATCTAAAAAAATGTTTTCAATAAAATAAATTTAATTTTCAAAAAAGTCATTTGATAAATTTTGAGACATACGTTATTTTATATAATTTTTAAAAATAAGTAACACCAATTTTTTAATGAGAAAAAAACAATTATTATTCATTATTTAAAATTAATTAATATGAATAATTTTATTTACAGAAAGATATAATGTCAATTTTGAGCTTCAAAATTGATGAAACGGAAGTGGGCGGCATTTAAGTATTTTCAAATTATTAAGTATTTTTTTATTTCTCGAAAAAAATTAAGCCTTACAATGCTTTCTCGTGCGTCGAAAAATGTTAATTTGAAGAGTAAATACAACGATTTTTGCTTAGGTGCGCGGTAGGTAAAGCTTAAGGTAACTTCATTTCAGAATTAGTTTTTTATTTGCCCTCCACGTAGAGAATTAAAAGCAGAAATTTTAAATAGGGATTTTTAATAATATTAAAAAATAATATTGTGGGTATCTAAAATATGCAATCACAAACATTTATATTGTAACAAGCGTAATCCTCTAGCCTCAAAATAAAAATCGGCTTAATTTTCGATTTTGAAAGAAATTTTTTGTTCAGATTCGTTTACGGCAAAAGATCATTTCTTAATAAATATTCTTCAAGCCCATTGAGAGTTAATACACATAATATAGTCCGGCAGTAGATTTCATGATTAATTATGTGGGTTCATTTTGCGACTAGAATAAATTGTTATCACTGCTTATTCAGGAATCTTAAACTTTTATTTTTATAATAGCCATTACAATGTAGTTTAAACCTACATATCTAATTAAATTGTATATATTTTTATGTTTCACGTCGCAAAACAAATGTACTTTTTTTTCATTATTTTGTTTTTGTTATGAAATCGATTTATTATACTTTTTGTATAATATTACGGAAACAATTCATTTTAACATTTTTTTACATTACAGCTCTGATTTAGTTCTTCTGTGAGACTTATACAAGAACTACTTGAGAAATTACATTTCTTTATTCTATCAGCGAGTATCAAGTTTCAAAAGCAGCAAGTTTCAACTTCATCTCTGTTACATTAATCCAGGTTGTCAAATCTACAGAATAGTTTGTTGCTCATATTTAACAGCATAAAATTTAGTTGATTGAACAAAAATTTGAAGTAGCAATATACATCTGATGATATTTTGTCAGCATAAGTATTATGTTTTTTATTGTAGTAATTTTCAATTAAAAAAAAATTATTTTTTATTAACTTAAACAAGTTTCCTAGAGTTCAAAACTGTCACCTGAAAAAAGAAAATCGCATGACTTTACTAATATTTTATAGAGAAAATTTGAATTTGGTTAAAAAATTTTTAATGATGAGCAACCTTTAGATTATTCTTTATTGATTACAATATAAACAGATACATAAATATTATGAATACAAACTATCATATTATCACTTTGCATAAAAAATAAATTTAGAACTTGATGGAAGCAAGTAAAAGAAATTATGAAAAAAGTCGGAAAATTTCCGAGATAAATAAATTAGGATTCGCGAAGTTTCTTGATATTGTAGAACAACTTCAGGACAGGACGGGATTATTTTTCTTTCAGCACGGGATTGGAAAATCCGAGACTATTTTTATCCTGTACATCCTGAGTAATATTGCGATAACAATTTATTTCTTTTCCCAAAATACGTAAGGAAAGTGCACTGTTTCCGTGCAACAAAAATTCTGAGAAAGTTACCATTTTTCCTTACTTTTGAAAAAGTCGAGTCGGCAGGTGACACAATGAATAATCTTCGACTAACCAGGAGAGTGTATGACCTTCGGGTCACAGATCTTAATGAAACTTTGGGATATGTTTTTGGGTACCAAAAAATGAGGAAAGCCAGAGCCGTACGGTCTAACGCTTCGGAATACTCAGGTTATTAATGTTTATAGTTTTATTTTAAGAAAAATATTAAAAAGGAGCTTCTACTTGAAATGAGAATAATTCAGTCTACGAAAATTCTCAATAAATTTTCTTTAACTAAAATCAAAGTAGAAAAAACAAGCTTCAATTTGCCATTTTCAGAATTAAGAATTAATAATTAGAACCAAAGTTATGCTCGTTTAAAGTAGAGCAAAAAAGTGTTCTGAAAATCAACTAAATTCCTACGTTTGAATTTTATAATTAATAAGTGTATTTTCGTTGATCAACTTTAATCAATCATAACTTTGGTTCTAATTATCAATTCTTAATTCTAAAAACGGCAAATTGAAGCTTGTTTTTTTCTACTTTGATTCTAGTTATTTAAAATTTATTGAGAATATTCGTAATTTGAATTATTAGCATTTCAAGTGGAAACTCTTTTTTCATATTTTGGTACCCAAAAACATATCCCAAAGTCTCATCAAGATCTGTGACCCGAAGGTCATAGGTACACTCTCCTGGTAAGAAAGTATTTTATTAATTACATTTCATCCATAAAATAAACTTAAGATTATCTTATGTTTAGATCAATGATGGCAATATTATAAAGTGGTCCCGTCGGATATTATGAAAAAAAAGTATCAACAACGGGTGTAGTATCGGTGTCGAGAAGAAAATATAACTCAAGGAAAAATTGCGGTCGGAATAAACTATTATAACGGTCAGTATACCTGTGTAATACCTAACCGATGATAACAGAACGAACGGTATATAAACATTGAGTTTTTGTGAAACTGATCATAGTACAGCTACAGCAGTGCCAGAGAATACAAGTCAAGTAAATTCAACACCAGCAATCGAAAATGAAACTCTTAGTTTTCTTGTGCTTGATCATTGCAAATTTAGTTGCCTTTTCCATGGCAACAATCTGCGCTTTTGACACCCGAAGTGGAGAATCCCAGAATTTTCCTAACAAGGAAGCAATGGAAGCTGCAAATGCTCGTGGCGGACGTAAGTGTACTATAATTTAAGGTTTAATAAATAGAGCGATCGTTGAACAATGTTATTACAGTAAATTAGCTGGTTAACGTAGCTGCTTATTTTGGTCGGCATTACGCGATCGATGATTTGATAACTTTAATATCACAATCTCCATAGAACGCTATGATACACTTGTTAATTAATACATTTTTGATACTCCGTGCGCAAAGCTCG
>JAPYZA010003250.1:0-15843 GCA_030522685.1 Eupelmus azureus | reverse complement strand
GTATTTATAAGTGAAGTAACTATATATGCATGTTATTACGACCATTAATGAAACGTCTTATTTTTCAACTGGTCATGATCCGCATGAAGTCAACGAAAACGAATCGTTGTTGGTACGAAGAATATTCCTCTAGGCAGCTGCATGACATGTGTCTAATTTTTCTGCGGCAACTACTGAACAAGGTGAAATAGGTGCACCACATGTTCCAGGTGACATGAATTTTCTTTCTAATATTTTTCTAAAGCCTGTAGCTCATTATTATTATTATTTGGTGAACTGATCTCAATCCCTCTGTACTTTGTACAAGACATGTTAATGCGTATTTTTGATCTTTTATTTCTAATTTAATGAAGACAGTGTTCAAATTGTCTTCTTCAATTGTATAAGTTAAAACAGCGCCTTTTTATGCGATTCTTTATTTTCTATTATTTCCTTTAGCTTATTATTTCCAATTCTTTATCTACCCGTCAAAATGATTTATACAAGCTCTTTCTTTTGCTGTTATACAATATTTTATTAAGGCTCAATTGAGACTCTCAAATAAATCACTTACATAAATTGCATAATGGTTTTATTAAGATTGTAAGGTCAGATTATAAAGACCGATAAATTTTTGATAGAATGTTAATGTTGTCATCCAAATAAAACAAAAAAGTACGTTAAATTATAACAGAAGACCCCCATTTCAATACACCGGTTCAATCCAAGATTTCTCCGACTTTTTCGAAGTCACACACAGCTTTATTAAATTCGACAAACGAAAAAAACGAGAGTTGATAAATGAAAATACCGCTCCATTCCCGGATATCTCGAAATATAAAACATATGTAGTCGAGCGGTACACGGGCATTATATGGCAAAGTAATAGCGGGAACGTGCCAAGTCGAGTAATCCAGCCGCAGAGGCTCAGGAATTTGGAAAATGCGGCCAGACTGCCGGGAAAAATAAAGCAGCGTTACCATCGGCGGCCGGGCAGCACACAGCGCCAGGAGAGCAATATAGAAGAAGCTTAACTCTAAGAAGAAGAAGAAGCCAGCCGAGAGAATAAAACAAGTTATCGTCGTCCAGATGATTTTCACCGCAAGCTCGAGCTTACAGGCAAGACGTAGGAGTGGGCGCTAAAGGATAAACAGCGAGGAGTTAACAAAGGACGGCGGCGGCCGTAATAGAGCGGAGAAAAGTACGGTAATAAAAAGGCCGAGGTACAAATAAACGGGCCGAGTAAAAGTCATTAGAGGAACGGGAGCCGGGGGGGCCGAGGAGGAGGAGGATTGGTAATAAGGAAGACGGCGGGCAGTTTAACGAACGGCCGAGGCTTGTAAAGAAGAAAGATGCTGTAAACTATGAAGGATATGAGAGGGGGAGGCGTGAGCTTTCGGGGGCAGTGCGGCAAATGAAAATAGCGCTGGATGGTGCTAGTTTTTTTTCTTCCGAGAGATAAAGATGAAAAGTAAAGGGGAGTGCGAAGTTTGCTTTGAGGAATTAATGTGAAGACGTTTAATTTTAATGTGAATTGTTCTTACTACTATTGTAACGATATTGTTTTTCTTTACCTTTGATTTTTCTGTTCACTCAAGTCGTTGCTACGGTTTTTGTAACAGTAACATTTTTTTTACAAACTTTAATAAATAATTTATTGAGAAAACTTGAATTAACTCAGAACAAGCCATATGCATCTCGCTCGTCACCTCAGAACGAAACACCGCCAACCGCCACCTTATTTTTCTTCTCCCTTACAATTCACATGTCAGCGTGTCCCGAGACAAACAAGCGACCCTAAAAGCAGCCAGCGAAACGCCGAACCAACAGACCAACAACCGACACGTCCATATCCCCCCCTCTCAGCAAAATGATCGAATTCACAAGCTCAAGGAGTCAGTTTAGCATGCCGGCGCGAGCGTCTGCGCCTGAAAGGCGCTGCAGTAGCGCGCACAGGGAGAAGGCAAGCATCCAGCTCTCGAGCATAACGCAGTCGGACAGAAGACAAGAATTGCCGCTCGGGAAGCGGCGGAGCGCGGCGCAGGGTCCAGTGAACAGGGGCACAGGACGAGAGATGACGGAATAAGAGAGAGAGAGAGAGCTGGGAAGCAGTAGTAGTGGAGAGAGCAGGCGGGCAAGCTAAGCGAGGCGGAAGCGCAGGCCGCTGCCCGGCGCAGGCACACACAAGCCGGTGGATCGATGCGCCGGCGGGGGCGGCCGAGGTATACAGATCCGCGCGGCGAGAGACGCCGCAGCCGCAGGAACTGCAGATGGAGAAAGATAAAGAGGGAGCAGCAGCGGCAGGAGGAGAGAGAGAGAGAGCATAAAGGAAGATGGATGGGGGGAGAGGGGGAGGCGGCGCTGGATTCTTCGTTCTTTAAAAACAAAGCTTATGAATGAATAATGCATGGAGGCGGTGTACAAAGAGGTGGCTGCTGCTGCTGTTTTGAAATTATGATCTGACAAATGTGGAGGAGGCTAAGGGGTAGGTAATGTAAATATCGGGCAGGAGACGCGCTCTGCTGCTGTTTGTTTTTCCGGTCTGAGCAAAGGAATTGAAGCGATTGCTGTTGCAGTGGGATGATGTCTGATGGGTTTTGGCTGGTCAAGAGGAAGGGGTGGAGACTTTTATGTGTTGGTTCGTGAAAAGATCACGAGATTGTAGTTTTGTTGTTATTTTGTAAAAATTGTTGCTGAATTGGTTAGAAATCGATAGGTTACGCAAGACGATGCGTTAAATAGAGAAATAAATCTTTTATTACTAATTAATAAGCTATATTCACTTTCAAATACTTTATTGACAAATAAGTGTATGTTTGCTGATGGTGGAAATAAGACTCTTTCATAATCTGTAATTTAAGGTATAATCGAAGGTATAATTAAAAGAATTTAATCCGAATCATTTAATTATTGAAAGAGTCAGTTTGAAAAACAAACAGAAGCAGAGTAAAAATTATTACTTTGTGCAGATTTATTTCCATTACTGAAAAATCTTTAAGATGAATTACTAAGATAATCTGTTCTATTTCGTCCCTTTACCACTGCACTGCAGCGAAGCCTGTAACTACGTCCTGTGTTGCCAGAATGTTAGCGGTCACTGTTATGCAAAATTAACTGCTACTTTTAAGATAAAATCACGAAGTAAATAACTTCTTACCGGTAGCTATTATTGAAGTAACTACTTTTCGCTAAGCAGTTATTGGGATAAGGTCTTTTGAAAAAACGTAAAATGGAAATTATGTAGACAATTTACCAAGATTTGAACAAGTCAAAGTAACCAGTTATTACTTTAATGGAAAACAAATATTATATTAAACTCTATATTTAAACCAATTCAAAAATCATAAAAATATATGTATACAAATTATTATAATATAATGTTTATATTTTCAGTTTTACTGTAAGGAAGTGCGAAACAAAATAAATCAGTTGACTTAATCTTAATAATTTATTGTATATGGAAATCTAATATTTAAAATTGTCTTTTATTTTTATTTTTAATTTTTAAGATCTATCTAGTAGAATATGACACCACTAGATGGAGTCGTCTAATCTACTAGTAAACAGGTATTTTTAATTTGTACATAATCCCTCGCTTTCAGTATCGTTGTAATTATCATAAAGAGTTTAAAGTATTAAGAGTTATTTTTAAGCTTCGCATTTTATCATAAATTTTGTATTAGTAGAAAATCTTAAAATCCTGATCTTAATTTTTAAAATGTCGACTTGCAAAGCCTTTTGACATCGACGCTTTTAGTTATTTCTCATTTTGTTCATGAATGTTTTAAAACAAAATGGCTGACGAGTAAAAGCTGGTTTCCAGTGCGTAATGCTTATTAAACTTCTCGATAAAATCATATGAAGACGTCTTTTACTAGTCACTAAAGGATTTATTTAGCAGAGAAATAATTGATGTTTCTAGTTGTACCGTTGGTGTTGGTACTGACAGTGACATTAATGATGACGATGGCTGCTGCTGATGACAAAATCGAAGCCGGATATTTTTCTATATTGTTCTTCATCGAGCCTTATTGAGCTGCTTTAACTAATACAAAAAAACCATAATATAACTTGGACATACCTTTAATTTTTTCCAAAGTTTTTTGAGGACGACCGTTATAATTTTGAATAGAAGTGTTAATCGTTCAGACAGTAAAACATAACTCTTCGAATATTAATTGTAAAATTTTAGTCAAAGGCCCAGTCGACATTTTTATATAAAATAAGGGATTATGGGATATGGTTGAACTTATCTTCTTATATCAAAACTTTCTATTTATTGAGGCAGTCGCATTATGATATCTCATTCATCAACGAAGTTTTCAAACTCAATATTTACCAAATAAAAAAGTTCCTATTAGATTTTTATCACACAGAAAAATTAAAAAAAAATAATGTCAAACAATATGATCTTATTAAGTAAATAATTTAGTAATGTAATTAAACGCAGTAAAATTTGAATCAACTAGTTTCTTATTTTTTGCAACAAATCAAAAGACATTTCGAGTGAGTGACTCGCTTCAATTATACGTTGTCGCTCAATTAAGTTTTAATTGCAATTAATTCTGCTTGATTTTGTACGTTCTCCGCCACGCTGAATTTCTCGCTGTCATCAAGAAGTTTGAATTTTCCTTTAATAAATGAAAAATAAAAGAAACGAGAAAACTATAAATGAAAAATAAGGTCGATAGAGAGAAAAAAGTAGAGGAAAAAATGTAAGAAAAAAAAAAAAGATATATTAAAATGAAAAAAAGATAAGGGGAGAGAAGTGTAGGTCAAGCCGCCCTACCTGTGTACGACTTTTCGTACGGCACACGTGCCCGTTTCTCTCCCTCACCCTCCTTTCTCGCTCTATCCACTACGTTTCTCCCCTTTTTGGCTTGCCGCTCGCTCTACGGACGCGTGGCTCATTGGATTCTCCGCTTCTCTTGCCAGCAGCCCAGCCTCCGCTGCTTATTTATTCCTTTTTCGAATGATGAATCGGCTCCCAGTTTGGCTCTCTTCTCCGTGCTTGCATTGATTCTCCCCGTCGGTATAATTACCGTGAAAGTAGTTCGCAAGCGAAAAGCTATTTCCACGGTTGATTTAGTATTGATCTCAGCGAGACGCGAGTTAAGGTGATATTGTCGAAATAAATTAAATTGACTTTGATGTTCCAGACCCTTCTTAATTTTATAATGTTGCAAACAAAATTTTACTTTTATGCGACCTGTTTCAATGTTCTTTGCTTATGTACTCGTCGTAGCTTATTTACAAAAAAAACTAGATTAGATTGAATGTGTTTACTGAAAGTTGGAAGTTAAAGCAGACATAAAAAAAGGTTTAATTCAATCTTAAGAAGCGAAAAGAAGACTTTAAAAGAAGCGAGTATATTCTTTGTGATTTTCAATCTTTTTAACCTTTTCGTACTCTTGCCGGACTTTAAAACTATACATTTCCATACATTAAAGACAACTTTTTAATCTTGAAAAAGTCTAAATTATTTCTTAAATCACCGTGAAACTTTTTTATTGGCAAATAGAAAGTTATAAGAAAAATAAGCAAAAAAGTTTATGATACTAACGAGTTTTGTTTCTCTTTACATGTTAATATATATTATAGAACTCTACTTATAACTAGGTTTTGCGGATATCTGAAATAATTTAGTTTAATTATAAGAACTTTTTCACTAATTATATATGACAGACTGTGAATTTTTGACACACAATTTCCTTTTCCTATAGGAAATGAATAATAATCTAAAAACCGAAATAAATCATCTGTCATTAAAGTAAGAAATTCATGGAGCTGAAAAACCCAATGATATTAGCAAGTGAAAGGTCCGTTTTCAGTGTAAAACTAATATTGCCACTTGCATGAAAAATCGAAATCGTCGAGCCGTGAAAACGGGAATCGGCTGGGTGAGTAGCATCAGAAAAAAAGGAAAAAATCCCTAGTCAAATGGCTCAAGGGCAATCGGGTGTGGCCTTTATCGCCTTCTTTTTATACCTCTCCTCTTCTGCTTCTTCTACTCTTTCCACCTTCACTCTCGCCCAGTTCATTGTACGCGTACGCATATACCTTCGTTAAAACGTGTTAGCATAAACAAAAGAAAAACGTTCGTACTCATTTAAATAAGAAGTCCAATAAAAATACAGCTAATCAACGTAAACTTCCTAACGTAAACCCAAATATGTTACCGTAAACACAAACATAGAGATGCAAGTACGATAACTTATCAGAGGAAAGATAAGCAAACAATCAAAGCCACATAAATCCTCGCATCGCAGCAGAGCAATCCCTAATCAGGGTATGACAAACTATTCGCTGCGTATTCTTCGCGTTTTCTGTAACTTCCAAAACGGCTCTTTTCCTCTCTATTTCATTTCTTATTCAGCCAACAGTAGCCAGAACCTTGGTATTGTCGAGCGACTAGAAGGTGACAGCCGCAGAAGCGAAAATCCACAAAAGGAAGGAAGAAGAGAGCAAAAGAGAGAAAGAAAAGCCAAGAAAGAGAGAGAGAGAGGACGATAGGCCTTTTCAGGGAACGATTTGACAGTCGTTTCAACTACGCGCTCCTTTTAGCCGCGCGACGCGCACAATGGAGCTTTTCCAGCGGCAGGAAAAGCGACACGCGCGCTTATATACACGCCGGGATCATTTATCCCACGGTTTGATCGCACTTGATGTCCTTTGTCTCGCCTCGGCTCTCGCTCGCCGAAGGAGAGGAAAAAGAACAACAGAGCAGACAGGCTCGGCGAAATCGATGAGCTGCCGTCGGTTACGAGGGCAATTTCAATTACGCAAATATCCCCCGAGAGTCATCTTTCTTCGCGCTCATTCGCGTATATGAAGATAGCGCGCGCCCCATTGTTTCTCCGGGCGCGCGTTTGCCGAATGAAGTGAAATTTTTCTCGCCCTCTCCCCCCCTCTCGCTTTCTCGTCCTTTTATGTGTACCTTCCTGGGCTTGGTTCTAGCCCCGGCGCTGGCAGAGGGAAAAAAGGATGAAGGCTGTCTGCGAATGAAGGGGCCGCGACTGACAGCGCAATTATATCGCTGAATCGTATCGAAGGACGCTTCCAGCCAAGTCGAGAAGGCTCAAGGACGATTCCTTTCAGTGGGCTAATTGCGCAGCTCTGCTCGATGAAACGGATTTATAATCTTTTTTTTTCTTTTCGTTGTGGGTTGATTGAGCTGAGGTTTCAATACTTTTTCATTAGCTGATTCTTTGGTAGATTTAGGAAATTCGTTGGCCGAATAGGTATTGTGCAGAGATTTTTTGGGATATCAATCGCTATTGGTGATTGAGTGTAAAAGGTGAATAGTAGTACAATACGCAACTAGTGAGCATACGATGAGTGAGACGAGTATGGGAAATACGTGCACTCATGAGTAGGGTAATAGTTATTTTTTTAATAATGTAAGAGAAATCCGATTGTGAGAGCTTGTTTTGAATAAGAAAAATACTACATTCTTTCATTATTGAGAGAATATGGTCTTTTACTCACTAGTAAAGGAATATGGTATTTTGTTCAGGTAAAACAGGGTTCGAAAATTAAGGAAAAATATTTTTATACATTATTGCATGATTTAAATGAATATCTAGTCCACCTTATTGCGGGAAGGAATAGCGGTAGGGAGGAAAAGGGAAAATTGACAAAGCATACTTTTTATAAAATTCAACAAAAGGATGCGAGGAACAATGCTGAACGCTATTTGTTATTGTTTGATAACATGCTTGGATAGAACTGAGATTGCCAGAAAATCAAGTAGTCCGCAAAATATTTTTTATCGCTCAGTTCAGGTCAGTTACTTTGAATATTCTTCAAATTTTAAGAAGACAATAGCACTGGTTAAAAAATATTTTTTGCGTTATAGCCGCTAGTAAAAGTTTAAATTGCTGAAGCCGCAATAAAAAATCTATTTGCGCTGGTTAGATTTAAGAACTGTTGTGGCCCCAGATGTAAGGAGAACTACCGTGATAAAGGAAATTGAGCCAGCGAACCAGCTAGGGGCATCCCACAGTGGAGTCAAAATATAGAGCGACCGAACTAAGTATACGCGTTTTCGTATGCGCCATTTTCTAGTGCCTGCGAAAACGTGTATACATAATTAATAAGGCGATAAACTTGTACGCACTAAATTATAGACGAAGAAGTTACGAGCGACGGTTTAGATAATTATGCGATAACTTTTTTGTATGTTATCTTTTATCTGAGTAATAGACGTATACTTGACGAAGAAACTTTAATAAAATAATATTCACATTTCGCACATTTTAATACATCTGTTTAAAAGTATTTATAAAATGTAATTTTATTAGAATTAATTATTGAACATCCGCTCAACATAAGTTTATAAATCATCTGATATAAAGTTACATTTGCATTGATTTTAATAATATTACAGTAAAACAACCATTGTGGTATTATTGTTATTTAAATTAAACAAATCAAAATCCTGCAAAAAACATGAAATTAATGTTTAATGGAGTTTACAAAATTTTTGTTTATTTGGTTCCAAACAACGAACAATGCTACTCATAAAAATTTAATTAAAATCTGTCATAAGCACCGATGGATTTTAAAAACTTATTAATTGATTTTGAAGTATCTATATACAGTATTTTTAATCAGAGAAGCAAGTAAAAAGTATATTATAACGGAAAATAATTTTGTATTTTAATTTATAAACAAAAATATTTTAAATTAATTTTGGAAATAATGGCGGATTTTCATTACAGATCTGCTTTTCATTGATGCGTGTTAATTAAGTATCGGGATGAAACAACTCGCTGAGCGCTCTAACTAAAAAAAAAGTATTGTCGCAGTGCTCATTTTGGAAATATCTCAGGTTGAATTGGAAAATTATTAATTTTTGTAGAGAATTTTATTGCTTATTTTTTGTAAATAAATCTAATTTCCAGCTATTATAAGCCAAATTTCAAAATATTGAAGACAAAACAATCTTCACGTTCGAACGTTCGGTAAGTCGTTTGATTTGAGCTCATTTATTGAAAAAAGAAAAAAAATGTCAAACCTTAGGTAATTTTTAATAAGGAATCCACTGTTTATCTTAAATTTGATCATATAGATCTCATTTGAGAAAACATAATAAAACCCTATACTTTTGACGCCTGAAATGAAAAGAGCGGAAAATTTTACAATCAAATATTTCCTTGAAGAACTAGTAGATATAACCTTAAATAACATCCCAAAATCAAATATAATTCTGGCATTAAAGCTTGAGAAATACTCTTCCTAGAGAAGGATGACCTGAACCAAAATTGAAGGATTTTTCCGAAAGTGATCTTGATTTGACCTTGGCGAGATTTTCAAGATCATTGGTTGAATTACTGCCAAGAGATTAATGGAGAACAGTGTGACCACTTATTAAAGTTTATTTGACTGGCATGTTAAAAATTTAATTAAGCAACAACATATTACCAATAATTTCCTTTATCAACTGAATAGAAATGAGTTGTGCCATAACTGGTTAAAAACTGTCTTGTCTTAAATAACTGGAAGATAATAAGTATCGCCTTATTAAGGATTTAATGCTAAATGACAATAACGACTTAACAGTCTGGAAGTCTTGCCTTAACTGGTGCTAAAAATAAGAGGCTAGAATTAAAAAAACAGACTTGACCTTGAAACGACTTTGACGGTCATGTACCTTGTCAAATATAATATTATTACTGAATTTCTTGTTAAAAATTATCTAAGACTTGGTATTGCTTTTCCTTTTTTGTTATCAAATGTCCTGGGATTTCTATAAATTTTCCTACTTTTTCCCTTATTCTATGTAATTAAAATATGTAAATAGAGCCACGAAAAGATATAAATATTATACTGCATAATTGATTCAAATAATTGCTAATAAAATGGCTATTTTAAAGAATTCCGTTTAAAAGTAAGATGTTTACCATAAGTTTAATAATTCTGCAATTTTTATAAGAAAAATTATAGGAATAATAACCACTCTGACACGGAGTAAATTTTCCAAATATTAATTGTTTTAATTCCATAAACTTATCAAAAACTTTATTTTACATTATTGATAAAAATTTATCTTTTGTTTTTATTTAATAATTCGACATTAATAATCACATATCTACAAAAAATTCCGTTTCGCAGATCCTAATTTCAAATCAATACATTGTCGGCAGGAGACAAAAAAAGTCGTTCAATCTAACCTTAAGTACCAATTCGTTGACTCAAAGCACTTCTAATCTTGACTGAATATTTTCAACTCGACCTTCAGACTAAGTTCTAACTCACTCTACCTCCATACAATATCAGGCAAAAACTTCAGCTTTAAGAATTGTTTTGCCGGGCGCGCGTGGAAAACGTGCCGCGGCCGTCGTGGGGAAAGGGGTAAAAGCTTACTCTCTCCACGTCCGGGGATTTGAATTTTCCGAGCCGGATTGTAAATAGCAGCTGCACGCGCGGTCAGAGCACCGACCTGAGAGTGCGGCTGCACGAGCACCGATTCGGGACATACATACATACAGTGTGGGGAAGCGTTATTGAATAACATTTCTGGACTTTTATTTCGGGCACGGGCCGCGCGCGCTAGGATATCGAGCTTGAAGCGCACACGTGCGTCCATGGCTGCATTTCGCGAACGATGCAGGCGACCGGATTGCGAAAGCAGGTGGATTTTTTACGCCAGTACTGCGCGCGTTATGGCTTTGCGGAGATTTGAGCACGCACTGAGTTGCGTAAGTTTTTTGGAAAATAGAGAAGTTTGTTTCGCTGGTATTTTATTTAATCTTATTTTGTAAGATACTTTGAGTCTTATTAGTAAGCACCTTGGTCAACGTACGTTAAAAATTACAGTATAAAAATTTTAGCAAATTTTTGCTCTTTAGGATTTTGTATCCTATTGTATAAGCTAAAATATATGCACAATTTTTCATCCCGTGAATTTCGTATCACATTGGTCAACAATTTTGTCTTCGGCAAAATTTAGTCTATCCATTTTTGCTGTCATTTCGTCCCAGTATTGCATGGAACTAATATTATAACAATAATCTGGAAAAAAAAGAAAAAGAAAATTAAAAAAATTTTAAAATAATTTGAGTAAACGATAAAGCAGCCCATCACCTTGGTTAGTCCGTCACCTTATGGAAACGTAGCACAAGTATGCAACAAAAATTAGTTTTTAAGTAATTGAAACGTTGTTGAATACTTTCCATCTTATTCTATATCTCAGTAATGCTACAGCAAAATTAATACAGTCTTTACTTAAGCGTAGTTTTCAAAGTAGAGCCTTTGAAATTGCTTGTTAAATCATCAAAGAAAAATCTTAATCCCGTAGCCACATACCCCAGGTGCATTCACCCCTTTCTACATGGGCCTTAACATTTTCCACTTTTCCAAGCCCCTCAAGACGTGCAAAAAAAGAATAGCTCCTTATTACAGCCGCAGCCCCAAAGATTCAATTCCAGCAAGTCGACATTTTTCCCTATACACGTTTACCCAAAGAATGAGCCGCTCGCGACGTAACTCACTAGCAGCTTGAAAAGAAAAAAGAAAAGAAAAAGAACGAGAGAGGTGAACTTTCTATATACACGTCCTTTCTTTCGGAAATTCTCGGAGGAGCCGCTCTTGCTATGCGGCAGACTGAAAAATTGAGAGACCCGATTGGCTTGCAGCAGCTCTCCCTTGTCACTAACACACACATACCTGTGCTTTGCATCGGCGCGCTCATTTTTCTTTCATCGGCCGCTCGTGCGTTTGATGCAGCAGCGCACGTACGATTGCCTTTTCGTGCATTCCGACTACTCGGCCCGCGGCTCGTTATTTTACACGGATTTTCGCGAGGAGCTTGAGCGCGGATCGGCCGAATTTATCGACGAGCTGTCCCGCTCGTTTTCTTTTTTCACTTTTTGCGATCCGCACACGCTTTTTGCCGAATTTCCGGCTGTTAATTTTCCTTTCGCGCTGGACGTTTCGAGCGAGCTTTAGAGCTCAGACTTGAAGAATCTTTTATGGCCAAGAGAGATTTCGTGCCGGGGACGCTCGAGTGAATTTTTGAAACGCGTCTTTTGCTTTTCGCCTGTAAATTGGATTTTTAAGGACTTGCTGGATTTTTCAAGGGAGAGGATGCTTCGTTGCAGAGTGTCTAGTAAACGTTTGTTGCATTTTTTACGATTCTTGTATTGGACTATAAATTTGGGTTATAAATCGCTACTCGTATTGGACTATAAATTTGGATTTTTAAATTTACGAGAGAATCATAAGAAATCAAATATATGGCACAAAATTCTATAATAAGTCAGCGTTAATAGAATATACATCTATACTTTTTTTATTCTTTTAGTAACTTATAATTAATATTATGGGCCTACTACTAAAAAATGCGTGACGTTTTGACACTTATATTGACTGATCTAGTTACCTGATTTCATTTCAAAATAAAATCACTTGATTTATTACCTGATCTAGTCATTCAATCTTGTCATCGAACAAAAATTATTACTTAATCACCTGATTTATTTCCCGTGTTAATCCAAAGATAAAATCTTCGATTTCAAATACAATCTATCGTGTCTCAAATTAAATGATTTTTCCCTCTACAAAAAAATAAAATGATTACATCAACTGATCGGACAGATGATTATAAGTTATAATTTTTATCTAAGACAAAATTAAATCTTCAGATCAGATACAAATTATTCTTACTAAGAAATCAAATGAATAGGTCAAACAATATATTACATCGAATCGGTAGCTGATATTTTGTTTATAAATCGAAAAACATTCAACAACACAATAATTGTTCCAGTCGCTTGACATTCGCAACCCTAACACACATGTGCCCTCTGTCAAAAACTCAAATTATTTTCATCCCACAGAAGCTCGTACAAAAAACCTCACCAGCAACGCATTACTTTTCATAATCGCAAAAAACCATTCTCCCCGAATACAGCACAACACCTCCATCAGCAATCTACAACCCAGCTCAAAATCCCCCCGACGGCAAAAAGTGCAGTCATTACGGACGCGCTCGCTTATCCGTACACGAAATACACACAGAGCCCTCGCGGCTTTGGAATCCGCGTTCGGGCTCACTCCGGCCGCGCGGCGGCTGCGGGGGTGGCGCAGAGCGGCGCGCTCGTGACGTCAGAGAGACAGCAGACACATCCCGAGGCCTATTGTCGAGGGGGCGGGGGCGCGGCGGCGGCGGCATCGACGTCATAACCTAGTTATTTCGCCGCGCAGCCAAATGTGTGTGTATGTATGTGTGTGTGTGACTACAACACCCACTCCCGTTCCCAGAGCCGAGTGACGCCATAATTTAGGAACGGCTGTAATTTTTGACGCTTCCTTGCTGCCAGCTGCAAGGTAGCAATCATCCTTAGCGCGGATTTTTAACCTAGTTCGGCCCGGTATTATGCGGAGGCTCGTTCTTCTTCGCTCTTTTTTTTTCTTCCTGCCGCGTGGATTTGTTTAACGTGGCGTGCGCCCAGTCGCCTTTTTTTTTTTTACGTTCCACTTTTCGATGGCTGTGCAATCAGCGCCTTTGGCGACAGTTATGAATTTCAGCCGGCGCGAAAAGGGAAAATGTGGGCCAAGTTGATGCATCGGCTATGGGCAGCGCGCGAGCGCGATTTGGCCGGGAGCTTTTTTATTTTGCTTTGGCTTGTTCTTTCTGCGGGGATTTCAATAAGGGCGGGACTGGCGCGATGCAATTTGTTCAATGAAATTCAATCGCGCGCTTTTCTCTACTTGAAATTTACAATTTTATGTTTCATATTATAAATCTTTATGTGCGTCTGTATAATGTTATGCATGTATTTCTGATAATTTCTGATATTCTGATTTTATATAATTATTTAATATGTAAAACTTTTTAGAATCACGTAATAACAAACTTTGAGAAATGTTCACTCCTGGAATAAAAATGAAGAATAATGGTAAAAATTAGGAAAGTATATATTCAAATAAGTTTCTCCCTCGAGATATATTAAAAAGGATTTCGAACAAAAAGATTAAAAACTATTTTCCAGAAAAAAAAATAGCGAAAGAAAAAACTGACTGCATAGCTCGTATTTTTTCAAACTTTCGAGCATTCTATTTTTAGAACCAGCCGCATCTAAAATAGCCCCAGCCAGCTTCATTCAGCTCTCTCAGCGAGCCATCCACGCCCAAGCGAATAAAGCCGGAAAAGCCAGCTAATTCATCGTATCCCAGTAGTTTTGAAATTCTAATCAGCCATTAACCAGCCATTCCACCCCGATAACTGCAAAACCAAAATAAGCGCGAAAATCTACTTTCGACGATTTCCTTTGGCAATGCATTCAAGTAGTAACGGTCTCGTTCGGGTCAGCCTCGCGAAAGAGTCGAGAAGGTTACACGCATGTAAGTATTATACGTGTGTACGCGTGAGTGTGTATGTTGAAGGGACTGCTGCGTTGACCCAGAAGAAAGAAAAACAACGGCTGAGAGCCGCTCCTCTCCCTTTCTCTCTCTCTCTGTCTCTGCATAGCCAGCCGAGAAGCATACTTGGAAGAGGAGAGCAGTATAGCAGCAGTTATACATCATACACGTAGGTAGAGGAGCGAGAGAAGGGACCGGAAGGAGGAGCAGAAGGAGAAGGAAGGGAGGAGTGCGACGCGAGGTCTTATTTTTAGCTCGCTCACGCTGTGTGTCGCGTATATACATTGGCTCTCTCGGCTCTGTGTAGGGCAGTGGCCCCGTCGCTCTTTAAACCGCCCCCTCCGCTGCGCGACGTGTCGGCCTGTGTGTGTGTGTGTTTTTTTCCTCGCCGTCGTTCTTTTTCGCACTTCCTTCTCTCCTCGCTCTCGTCGCTTTGCTCGTTTTGTTCTTGGCTCTGGGGATAGAGGAGGGGGGGGGGAGAAGCAAGAATCGCTGCTTTAAGATCACAAGATAAGAGAGCAGAGAGGGCAGGCCAGTGATGGATAAAATTACCCGCTGCAGGTTAAAACGCTTTTGCTGTAAGGAGCGACATGCGTTTTTTTTTTAGGAAAGAGGAACAGTTTGACTGATAGGTGGATAGTTGGTGTGTATGGGTACATTAGTACCTAGCTAGTTTTAAGTTATTTTATACTGTTTATTAAAGTTACTTTAATGAATTACACGTAAGGTACGCGCTGAGCAGGTGTAAGTAAAGAAATTTCACGTTACATTACATAATTTTTTATTAATAGAATTATTTTTATTGATAGACATCACAATAAAAATTTTAAATTAACATTAAAATTTACAAAATATTGAATTTGTAGAAACTAAAATAATTTTAAAAATGATTAATTAATAGTAGTATTGAAATTATTAGAAAATCGTTTTAAAATAAATATATAAGCAATTTAATTATCATTTTTATTCTATAAAAAAAATTATCTTTTATAATCGATGTATACGTTACATCACTAGCACAAGTATATGAGCAAATCCACAAAAAAATCCCTTTGGAGGTTTGATTAAAATATTAATTTGTTAGTAAAAAAAAAGTTTTTAAAAATCGTGTGTAGAGTATTTTTAAAAGAAGAAAAACAAGGTCGCACAGGTGTACCTCAAAATTTTTTTCTCCAAGTTTTTGGAACCGCTAAAGGGATTTTTTTTGTGGATTTGCTCATATATCTTAGATTTATTGTAGTAACTAAGCGTTTAATTTAAAAAAAAATCTCACGAGTTTTCAATAACAAAGAGATATTAACGTTAATAACGTAACTCTACTCTCATAAAATATTTTCTAACAGAATAAAAATTTCGAATACGTCGTTTGACAAGATAATGTCAAAACACAGAATAACGAGATACATAACGCTCGCAAGATTTCCAAAAGACAATTCATACCCGCAAAGATGAGGTTTCGAAACTAATTACGAGACTCACGCAAGCGCGAGACGCACA
>JAPYZA010003249.1:0-15531 GCA_030522685.1 Eupelmus azureus | reverse complement strand
CAAATTTTAATTTTTCTCGCCATTTATTAATTAGAGATTACAAAATTAGGTCATCTACTATGCTCATAAAGTCCTGGCAAAAGAGCACGTACTGTTATTTCGAACGTGAGGTACCAGCGGATTTTCTCATAAAACAAAGAAATAATTATGCTGATAATAATTGCATATAAAATGCCTTTTACAATGTTAATATTTAAATGAATTCTTGTATTAATCTATAACTGTACATTTAACTTTATTAGAATATAATAAGCACTCTTGTTGCTTAAAGCTAATTAGGAATAAAATTATAAACAAAACCTTATTTGTTTAAAAATACATTCTCAAGATTCAGTTTTTTAAAATACTCCAAAAATATTTTCAAGGTTAAAAGCCGCTAGGAAAAGTATTAAAAGTACACGAACACAGAAAACGCCGTCTTTCCTCAACACACATACACACACACACACACATACGTGCCGAGTAAGTCCCGCGAGAACCATCGGAGACGATTATTCCACTCTAATTTTTTCCCATAACCGTCCCGCTTACTTCCTGAAAAGAAACCTAGGCACATGAGTCCCCATATTCCCAAATCGTCTATTCCCTTTTCGAATCAGATTGCGTAACGAAGTCGCTGCTCCTACACGCACACGACATTAAGGGGGCCCCGCAAGTAGCCTGTAGCGTAAAACGTATTCGTTTCGTCGCGAGAGTGTGTATATATATATATATATATATATATATATATATCGCTGGGCCTCCGTTTGGGCCCCTTGGCTTCGCTCTCTCCCTCTCCCTCTCGCTCTCTCGCTATCCGGGAACTCTCTCCCCCACTTTCTTGCGCTCCCGCCTCCTCGAGGGCCGAAAGGGGCCTCACTCCCCCTCTCTTTCTCTTTCAGCGAGCTCTCCTTTGGTTTCTTTTTTAGCCTTCTGGCGTCTCTCTCTCTCTCTCTCTCTCTCGCTCGCTCTCTCTCTTTCTCTCGTTTGGATTTACATGTGTGCGCGTCGCTGTCTTGGTTCTTTGCCTGTTTCTTTTTTCGAAATTTTCGAGCGCGCTGGCTGGTTTATTTGCGCTTTTTTTATCCGTGCAGGGTCAGGGCTATTTTTGGCCCATCTATTACGTTGTTGTTCTGTAATCTTTTTATTTTTACGCCTTTCTCGTTTTATGTTTTCGAAGATATAAGCAAAAGTTGTTTATATGTAATTATTTATTTTACACTTACTATCTAAAATATTCTATTATTTTTTCTATTATTTTTATATAAATTTGTTAACAATCTTGTAAAGTATTATGTACCTTTTTTCAAATTTCGTATTGATTCTAAGCTATTATTGTGCAACCACTTCTTCAGTTTTTCTGCTTTTCCTCAATAATCATCTTACTTCCTCGTCTCACTACACTTCGTTTCATCTTCGATATTTTTATTGTATTTCTTACTCGCTTTTTTTCCTGTTTCCTTTCAACAGTAATTACTCTGTTTTATATAACGGCATTTGTATTATTTCTGTTTTACATTTGAATGGTTTAAAATTTGTTTTAAATTTTATGTTTTTGATAAATAAAAAGAAAAAAATTTTTTAATAACCTTCAGATCTTCATCATCATCTACCATTTTTTGGTCAACTAATTAACTTTTTTCGCACCCTTTGAACTAGCGTCCATCCATCTACAGAACCGATCCTCCCACTTACCTTCCTTCAGTCTAGGAAATCATTTTTTACTTTTTTCCTTCTCTTTTTTCTCGCCACCACTTCTTCTCTGCACCTATCTGATCTGCCGGTCACGTGATTTCTCGCTCCATTCTTTATTCCTCTTCCTTCCTTCTTCTAAAGTCAAGAGCATAGTAATTATTTTTACATAATAGGACGAAGGATGTAGAAAGTAAAATCGCTTAAGCGGAATTTACAGACGCAGAAATAGAGAGACAAGCCGATTCTGAGCTCTCTCGAGGTCAAGCGCGCTCCAGAGGAGAAGGAGGAGGAAGCGTAACCTTCTCTCTTTGAGGTATACTAATCAAAAACCAAAGTGACTCGTGTCATAAAATACCTTATAAGACAGAAAAACATCGAGCAAGATCGGCTAGAAAAACAGGTTTTTATTGGCATCCCATTTTCGAAATTACAGATTTTCCTCGACGGAAAAAAACAGGCTAACGGTACACCTCGCGAGAAACAATACATTCTCATCCGTATTTTATCATCGAGTAACGACAAATCCCACTCCTCGCCCCGCAGCCTCGCATTATCTTTTTGCAGCATCCTTCTTAAGCATCCATATTTCCTCGCGCGCTCATCTCAAGTCTCACTCTCTCTCGTCTCGTATACACACACAACCTCTCGGCTTTCTTCCTCCATCCACAGCTCTCGCTACCTTTCCTTTCTGCCTCCCCTCTACCTGGCGCGTTCTCCAGCCGCGCGACTGACCCGAGGAGACTCACCCACGCTTACTACTACTACGCGCGTAGTAAAGATGGCCGCCGGCGTGTGTACACTGTAGTATATTCCACACTTTCTGCTGGGCCCCGCGCGCCGACTTGGAGAACGCTTAGGACTGAGACAGAGTGAGAGAGGTTTTGAGCTACAGTTTCTGCAGCCTGCTCGGCCGGTTTATTTTCGTGTCCCTGATGGCTTCTCTCGCTCTCTCGGCTGCTTTCGGCGCTGGAGATTCGCGGCCGTATGCGGCTTTCGTAAATAACAACATAGCGGCGCGCGGATAGCTGTGTGGGTACGGTTGCGGGCGATGCGCGGAATAGTAATGACGGATTTTTTATGGCTGCTTGTCTCGGATTGTTAACAGGACGATGTGGATTTTTTCGGGGAGTTTTATGGTTCGGTTGACCGGTTGTCGCTTATCGATTTACATTGATTTCTCATAATTGCGCTTGCGGCCTGTTTGGATGTGGGTCGCTTTTTTTATTGAATCTTTTTGGGATTGATACCGATTACGATGGGGAAATCGGGTGGGTAAAATTAGAAACTTATAATTATATTACTTAATTGGCGTTTTCATTTTGTTAGTAGTAAATGAATGGGTGGTTTCGTTTTTAAGTCGTATTTTCAGATAAGTAGTAAAAGCTATGTTGGGTACGGCTTATCAATAAATTAATAATACGATATCAAATACTTCCCAGTTAATCTACTTGCTTTAGAGATAATCGAATTTAAATTAGGATTTCTAAGATGATAGACTTGGATGGTGTGTTTTTAATTTAAAAATGTCTTTGAATTCATTATACTATATCTGTGACTTCAAAACCGGCTCACGTGCGACAGCCTCTTGATTGTCGTAACTAGAGTAGTCAATCCAAAACTATATTTGATTAATTCATGCGTAACGGGTTCAAAATTCCAAAGCGTTTTATTTTTAATTCCCGATCATTAGATGATAAAATATTTGGTGATAATTGATCTCACGGCTTGAACCAGCGTGCATTCAACCTTTGTGGTCTGAAACTGCATAAGATTCAGACATCGAGCTAAATTATAAGCAATGACGATTTTTTTCAAATCCAGTTCAAGTACAGTTGTTGCGCGGAGATTAATTCAGGCTTAAAAAATGTAATGAAAGATCGCCCGCAGCTAATAACGCCTTAAGAAATCATCTGATTTGATGAGCTACCATTAGATGCGGTGCATTACTTCGTTGGTGGCATCTGCTTAGAGCATTTTCAATTCATCAGCGCTCCGAGCGGTTCTTAAAAATGTATCGGCTCATTTTTCCCATAGCTCAGCATACCGAACGCGAGCTAAAATTATCCTTCAGGCTCGAATAAAATATTCAAAAAGTCAATCCACTTCTAAAGACATACTTGCGCATCAAAGTATAATTCTCCAACTCAAAACACCACGTTATTATTCATCTTTAACTTACCGCAACGGTCTCATTTCCATAATCCGTCAAACTCCCCCTCTCACATTAATTAATCTCTCGCCTATCCAAAGAAACAAATTACCGGCCGCGCGAACAGCGCTTAAAATGTAAAATCGCTCATCCGATCGGCCGGCGAACCCCGAAACCCTACACCCTTCCAAAAGGACAGCCCTCGCGTGCTCCAACGCAGATGCTCCATATTTCGAGTGCGCATAAGCCCAGTCAAGTGTGTTCCCATGCCTGCGGCTTCTCCGACGTTCTGCACAAGCCCCCATATATATATATATATATATATATATACACACGCGCGGGGCATCGTGCTCACGCACACAACCAAGCTATAGTACACTCTCCATGCCTCCAAGAGGAGAGAGACAGACACTTCCTATAGCGCTGAGTTTTCCTCTCGGAGCTCTGCGCAGCATCAACAGACCCTCTCTCTCTCGCTCCGCCATGAGGGCGCTCACGGAGGCCCTCAGAGGAGAGTATAGAGCCTGCGTCGTGTATAGGAGAAAGAGACGGGGATAGCGCGCGAGGAGATTGCGCACCTGGCCGCGGCGGTGCGCGGCGTCGCTGTCGTCGACTCGGCGCCGCCTGGGCCCTAGCGGCGCGGCATTGTTGCACTGACGCCCGCGTCAGAAAGTACCCTTCACCGGAGAGAGAGAGCGAGTGCCGCATATATAGTATATACGCACGCACCTTGCGTCTGTCTGGAGCGCGCGAGTGTTTTAACCATATCCTTTTCAAAACAATCATCAAGTGCAGTGTCTCTTCGAGCCGGAGTGCCGGTTTTCGTTTACAAACTCGAAGAACAAACACGAGGTGTCTAACTATATATCAGCCGGGGTGTGAAAGCGTTGAAAATCGCGCGACAATGCAGATGAGCGCGGGTGAAGGAGCAGCGGCTGCTGAGCTAGTGACTGTTGTTATCATCGACTTTTGCGCGGTGCCTGTGTGAAGTGTTTAAGTATAAGAATCGCTGCCAAGTCCCGCTAAGGATACAGCCGATCCTTGGACTACTCCGAGCCAGCCCAGCGCCGAATCGGCACCATGAAGCAAGAGAGACCGAGGAGACAGGCGCTTTTCCAGATAGCCAAGGTTACTAAACGCTTTTTTCCCTCTCGCTCTTTGAACTATACACGCTGCTTTTTTTCCTTCGCGTATACCGTACAGTTAGCTATTCTTCTCGCGCGCGCGAGCTCGAGTTAGCTATGCTTGCTTTCGGCCTTTCGAGCCTCTTTCGAAAGTAGGTGGTTTCCTGCGCGCGCTCTCGCCCGCCCGAGTCTGGGAGAGAAGCTGGCTGAGAAGTTTGATGATGTTTGAATGGATTTGCATTCGCAATTGTTGATGTAGCTTCTGGTGGGTTGCTCGTTTTTGTTGATTTGAGTGGTGCGGGGTTCGATTTTTTATTGTTGGAGCGGACGATGCTTAAGCTTGCTGTTTAGGTACAGAGATTTTTAATAGAGTACAAAACAGTGAGGATGGTATATATGGTAGTTTTTCATTCATTATTATCGACTCTGCCTTTTTGATCTGCATCGTTTTGAATGTAAATAATAATTATTTATCTACTGTAGTATAGTTAAGTAGCAGCAGTAGTTTTTCTTTTTTAAATCCAAACGTGTTTGGAATACAAACGATTCAGTACACAGAAGCTATAGCCAGGAGGAATCAGCTCGACCAGTATGGAAAACTCGCCGTAAACTAGTTTCTGCCGGGTTTTGCCTATTATAAATCGAGAGGAAAAAGTTTCTATCTGGAGTACGCGCGTACATTATATACTTTTCTGAATTTCATAACAGCGACATTCCACTGTTCTATGGGCCACGAAACCGCGCGTGCCTTTTTAATATTCACCTTTCTCTTCTACATTCAACTTACCCAAAAAATCCACCTCCTCCAACCTATTAACAACCCAAAAAACGAGATTGATTCGCTAAAATGGTACACAAGCCAGGGTCAATATCAACAATATTACTCACTGCGCTCCCACTGCTCGTCTTTTTTTCGTGAGCGCCGCTCGGGGAGAGAGGAAAGGCGCACTCAAATGAGTACTCTCGGAGAGTTTAATGTCGACGACCGGGTGAACCTGTCCGAGATAGCGGGCCACTTTCTGGCCGCGCGTATATATACACATACACACACTTTCCATCGCGCGATGAGCGCTTCTTTCCACGCGCGGCGGGTTTGAGATCGTGCTACTCTGCCGCCGAGGCGCCGGTTTTTTGTTTTTTCGAGGCTGCTCCCGTTTTCACTGAAAATTCGAAATTGCCGATGTAACTCGTTTGGCGACGAGCGGTGCTCTGATGGTGTGCTGGTAGCGCGTGGGGGCGGTATAATGCATTGAATTTCTAATGCGTTAAGGTGCTTGCTTGACTAATGTGGTAATGATTGTTGGTTTAAATAATGATGTTATGTAAAGCTATGTATGGTTTGGGTTAATTTAGCTGCATCTGCTTATGTAAGTTGCTTCTGGGGGGCTTTTAAAAGGTGCACCATATGGTGATGTCGTGTGCTTGGGCATCGTTTTGAAAGTGTGGTTATTAAATAATATGTAAACACTGCGGAAATATAATAATGATTTGAAGAAAAGGTGTTATTAAAAATTTAATGTTTAACATAACTATTTTCTTAGGCAGTTATATAACGAATCTTGCAAGACGCTGACTTGATAAATTTGGTACCTATCTCACGAGACGTTTCTTGATATGCTTGATATATGAATCTTCTTACATATATACATATACGTTATCTCGAGAGTTTTTAGCAGATTTATCTCAGCTTTCTCACCGTTTGTAATCTGAAGTTCCGTTGTAAATTTAATAATCTTTTTTGCTCTGTAAACATAAATCACAATCAAATTTGTCAACTTAATTTAATACTCATTTTTTATTTTCAATATCAATCACAATTAAACCTATTCACATTATACACAAAACAATTAAACCCCCAATAAATTATCCTGCCTCCAGCCACAAAAAGCCCATTAAAAATCATTTAACCATAATACCCTTTCGTTCAAACCGCACACGACTAACCCATATCCAGAAACAAAGCGCGCAATTAATACCCGCTCTCTTACATATACCAACAAGCACATACGCACCTAATTCCTCGGGAATCAAAGAAAGTCATAACTGTTCCCGTCGCCGCTCTGGCTTCGCTGAAAATTGCCGCGCTCGAGATCCGCCGTCCCGTTAAAATTTCGTTAATTACCGGCCTCGCTCGCGCGGCTACGAAATTTTCGCCGTGGGAGATCACAACGCGCAGAGCGGCGCAGAAAAGCACCGGCAATTTTTATCGCGAAAATTGACGTGCGCGCCGGGGCTTATGGGAACTCGAGGCGCGGTCGCGTTATCTTCTCTTACTGCGTACTCTCGACGTAAATTATACGCCGACTGCTGTAGCGTAGGGGAGGAGGCCGACCTTCGCTGATAAGTTGATGAAGGTTTTGGTTTGGCTGTATGGGAGTTGTTGTGACGAGGCTGGAAGGTTTTTTTTTATTGTGATTGGGGAGAGGATTGCGGAGTTGATGGAGATTTGTGGACTTTATATTGTGAATTCTTGCGCTGTGTTAATCGTAATTGCGGCTTGTGTAATTCTACGCATTATGCATGGGCTGAAGGTTGGTAGGTACGAAAATTCAGTGTGGTCATATCGCAACGATGGAGGGAAATGAGGTTTTCTTGAGGATTTGAATGGGAATTTAGAATTTAATGATTTGAAAATTGTGCGTGGTAAATTATAAGTATTCTTAATGGAATCTAATTTGTTTTGAAAAAAAAACTTGCAGATTGTGTACGTTTAAAATATAATGTTAAATAAATAAAATAATAAAATTGTTAGTTATTTTTATAATCTTTAGCATCGATGTAACAAGTTACTTCAGTTAAAATTACAGTTATAGTAAATAATGGCTGAGCACGCAGCGCGTACATAATACTCCATATCGATTTAGAGTTTCTCTTTTATTGTCTTCATTTTCCTCATGCATAATGACGGAATTGCAAAATACTTTTATTACAGTTATACTATTTCATAAGAAAACGGTCGCAAAATCTTGTTTACTTATATATAACTTGGGAGAGCGTCCTTAATTATAAAAAAAAACTTAATGAAATATTCAATTCAGTAGCTTTGTAGGTAATTTACTCTTGTTTTATCTCAAATAGATTAAGCGAATTTTAATTTGTGTAATACAGCAAATGTGTTAAAGACGAGGCTATAATTAAATCCACTTAGAAATTATTTAACTTATATTCTATTACGTTTTCATTAACATGTACAAGTAACACAGCATTTTCACAATAAACAATGCGCTACACGCGAAGTGAACCAAGAGAATAATTAAACGGTCATAAAAGGATTTTCAAAGCGTACACTCAAAATTACTCCATCAGCAAGCCGAACCATCTGATTTCCAATCGTCAATGAAAAATCCACATCCAACACCAAAACCAAACAACGCCAAATCGTCATATTTCATCAGAGCTGCCTCAGCTCATTTGCTTAGGCTGCACAAACGCTCGCCGGCATCATAAACTTACGAGTGTGCGTACGTAGGCGAGTCCGCTTCCGGATCGCAAAGTGGGCGTCGCTCGGCTCTCTCCTCTCTACCATATACATATATCCGCGCTCGAGCGCCCATAATCGCGCATAATATAAAAAGCAAGCTTGCCTCGATACACTTTTAATTGGTCGCGGGGCGTGCGAACTAATTAGCGATAAAAGAGCCTGGGGAAGCCCTCGAACCTATATATCGCCTCCGCGCATGTATGCACGCGCGAGCGTAACGGTAGCCCAGGCTCGTTCGTTATGCGCCGCGAAGCCACACGAGTGTATCGCGCGCGGCGCGCTTGTCGCTGCTGACCGTATTATTATTATTAAAACCTGAACGTGTGTGTGTCTTGGGTGGATGTGTGAGTGCGAGGGGGTCATTGTATGCAATTTTTATTGGCTCGTTTGAGCACTAAGCAAATTCACGCGCCAGGCTCGTTTATACCGAGATCATAACTGGAGTAACTGTTTTTTGTCTTTGTGCTTTTATCGGTAGTTAAGGAAAATAATTTCAGGATGTGTTTACCTTTTATCAAAAGTAAGATAGCATACTGATTTAACCCGTCTATTCAAAACAAATAATTATGATTTTTTTGTCCAAACCTAATACAGTATTGAAATTTCACAAGACGAAAACAATGAAAATACTATTAAGCAACCGCTTAAATATTAAACATCCAGATGTTTCAGCGCATAGAATTACACATTGCATACGGATTAACATTTTTATCCGATGCGTAACAGAGAAGCCAGCGGCTCGGCTGCAATCCGTTCATCTCGCGGTATGGAGCTAGCGCTCGCGGCTAACGGGCGAATCGCGCTCTTCCCACTCGTTAAAATCACCGTGGCAGACTCGCTCGCCTCAGCCGTTCGACGACGATATTGCATTCGCATCGCTCTTACTCTTTCAGCATGCCGCAGCTACTGTCGGTTACGCAGACGTGGCTGCAGACTTGCTGATCGTCACGTAGTCGTTCCTTTTTTACACGCGTCTATCGCGACTCGGTTTCTTTCAGGTTTTCCTATCCTGTGGCTGGGGGATTTTTAGGTTTTCAGCTCTGTAAATACAAAAATAGGTGATTTACTTTACTGTATCACATGAGAATGCATAGGTAATTAGTCTAATTAAACAGAACCTCGCCGTTCGAGGAAGTCATTAATGGCTCGTAATTATTTAAAATATCCACCAAGTTTAGTCATTTTCCTAATTAAAATAAAGAAAAAAAACCTAATAACGCCCGACAATCCACCATGTTCCCTCGGTTGACAGTACAACGACGCACCCAATAATTGCGCTCTCTCCTTCTATCTCTCCGCTTTTTTCACTGCCTCCCACACTCGAAACTCCATAGGCGCGCAGAAAAGAATCCGTGTTTCTGGGGATCTGAAATTCACAGAGAGCAGCAGCGCTCTGAATACCTAGTTATGGCAGCGTGACGGACGGACAGGATGATGCACTACCGGGGGGGAAGAGATTTTCTCAGCTCGCGGCTCGCTTTTTGCGCAATTCCAGAGGAATTTGCTTCACTGGCTGAGCGCTCGGGTTGCGCGAGCTCCAGCTTAAAGGGCCGCGTCCTTTCGCGCGCGAGGAGGAATTATCGATGCTACTTTTTTGCGCCTGCCTTATGTTTGCTCTGATGCTATTCTTCATTAAAGCCGGGTTTTAACCTTGTAAGGATAGCGCTGGCTGTCGCGTGTACGGCTTTGACTTTCCCCTCGTCTGTTTTTATAGTGCTTGTAAATTTGAGCCGATCGATCCTGCAATTTGTTGTGGACGGTTATTGTTTTTTATTGTGTATTATTATTTTTTATTGGCCGTAGTTGTAAGAAATGGTCAACGGGATGAGAGCTCATAAAAATTGTTCTACTTATAAGGCATCGTTGAAGAGCTAGAAATTAATAGGATGCATTTAGAACGGATAAATTATTATTTCACTTTTCTTCTAAGAAACTGTCGATTTTAATATCGAAACGTTTAAGCTTGAACAGTAAAATAACTTTCGATTTAATCCTTTTCTCGAATTAATGAAGTTCTAAAATTAATATATGTAGCAACAGGTTTTAGCTAGTTTCATCCTAAAATATGTAAATCATTTACTGGCTATTAATATTAAACTGTAAATTTTTTAATTTGTTTGTTATTATTCAATGATCGTTACTTTTACGCAGACCAAAAAAGCTACTATCTAGAAGTTATTCAACTTTACTAATAAGAGTCAAATGCTAAACAAGTCAAACAGGTTTCATTGAGTTTCGCTTCCTTATGCAACTACCCGTAAATAAATGTTGTCGTCCTGTCTCAAAAAAAGACGAAATTTGATTAGGCTCAAATAGAATACATGTTCAAATGTACTATCATCAATTAAATCTGATTTCCTTATAATTTTTACTGCTCCCTTTTTGTTCGATCTCGACAACCTTATAATTTACTCATTAACGAAAAATTAAAAACCTGATCTCACATTTGTCATAACAACAGAAAGCAAAAGCAAAACCAGTTCACGAATACATTTATATTTAAATCGAGACAACTACGCTGTAACAAGAAGCGTCAAAAAATAGTTAATAACAAACCAACCTAGCCACCGTATAATCACTATCTCAACAAGCGACCTAAAACCTTATAGAACCTAAATTACACAATGTTAATCCACTCCTTTCTCCAAAACGCCACGCGAATATGCAAATGGAGAAAGGAAAGGTGCGCACGCGATGAATCAAGGAGAGCAGCATGACAGACTGCATGCGTATACGTCCAACCGCAGAGCTCATCGCGGCGCTGCACGCACATTCGGAGCCGGTTTGACGCGTAAACAACCTGACGTCCCTGCTGCACTTGCCACAGTGGGCTGTGCTGCTGTTCGTCTATGAACCCTCCTTCACCTGTCGGCTCCCACGAGCAGCGTCCTGCTCTATTCATCGCTGCTCCCTTCCCCTATACCAAAATCACCGCGAGGCCTCATTGTTGCGTTTGAATCGGGGCTCTTTTCTTTTTACGGCTGTGCGCGCTGGCGAGGGGGATATGGATATGGGGCTTGTGTATGATTTGTAAGCGAGACCTGCTGTGTGTGTGGATCTTTAAATTTGGTGATTTTTCAATCCTTCGTTTGGGGTTTCCCTGGGAAAATTGGGGAGATTTTTTTTGTGGATATGATTTCGTAAGACGTCGAGATCGTTTAACTTTCTAACGCGAGTCGTGCGTGAATGCATCACGATTCCGGCGCTTTTTTAATATGAGAAAAGCTTGGCTCTCCGTTAAGATCTCTCGGTTTGGCTTTGTTGGTTTTACTGCTGCTCGTAGCTGCGCACAAATGCTCATAAACGTAATGCTACGCATATTTTTCTCGAGTATTAAGCTAGAAGAAATGTTAACGAATAATTTGGATGCATAATAGTGCATCCGAAAGTGAGCCTCAGGAAAAAGGGAAAAACTATGGTAATGATGTTGTAATAATGGAAAGGGCGCTATTCTTAAATTTCCAACTTCCTTCTTTCTTCGTCCCCTCCTTTAAACACATTCATGCTCTAGCCAGATTATTTAGAAACGATAAAAAATTTGCAATTATAATAAGAAAACATGTAGCCCAAGAAATTTCTCCCCTCGCACAAATAAATCACCAAAAAAGCATCAAACACCCAACCCCACCCGAACCCATCTTACACCCCACACTTACCACATCCAGTATCAAAATGCGCGCTCGCCCATACAGAAATTATCCCATCTCTCCCACAAACACAGTTATTAGCCGTAACGCAGTTACAAACCTACATCACACGACGCCGATCCCCACTTTCGGCGCGCTCACCAGCATCGAGTGCACCTGCAGCTCGCGTGTACACCGCGCCTAACGATCTCCCCGTCCCTCTCCCAGCTTTACTCTACCTTTCCGGTCCAGTGCGCAGTCGGTGCGCGCTCCCGTTGAGGATTTTTGAAAAAACATTATCGTTTCGTTTGCACGTATCTGTCGGAAAATTGGATTTCAGCCGCGGCTGAAATGGAGTGCAAAGAGCCGGCGCGCGCGGAAATTGCGATTTACTTTCCCCCGCATAATGCGGCACAGGATATGTCCGCGCGCTTATAGTTACGCGCGTGGTGACCGGCTTCTGGCTTTTATGCGTAGGCAGCCGCGCGGATGTATGTAATATAATACAGCGATAATTGCGAGGCCCGGGGGGCGCACCGGCTAATTGATAGTTATTACTTGATTTTTATGGACGGCGGATACTTTGTAGACGCGAGTTATTCGATACTTGCGCAACGAGATGCTTTTTCTTCTGCTTTCTTTTATAGGCTACAAGGTGTCTATTACGGAAAGACAATTTCAGGTATGTGCAAAAGCGCGGGCTCGGTTATTTCGATCGAAAATTTTTGCCGGTCTTAATGTCTGTTGTGTGCCGAGCAAATCGCTTAATTAGACGTCTGATTGTTCATTACAGCGCATTGAGCCAGAAATTGACGCTGTATTTAGTAAGGTTCGCTGTGTTATTAATCAAACGTAAAAATCAGCGGAAACCTAATACCTCCACGTGCAGCATTTTTATGGATACTATAATGAAGAGTCAGATCGTGCTCAAATACCGATCCAATATTCCCCGTAACCCAGAGCAGCAGATTTTTTCGCGCATCCAAGTATAGATTACCCAAGCCTATCCAACCTCGCAAAAAGTCCAAAATTCCTGCTCCACATATCAGCATAGCGAGCCACATCTTCCACGCGAGTAGCCCAGTGCTCGCGCACCTGCGCTCTTCAACATAAGATCGCGAACATTCCGCAATACTCTCCATTACCTCCCCCCTCTGCAGTCGTCTATGCACCGACACCTCCAGAGCCCCCCTCGAGCTCTCATTTTTTTCCCTGCATATTATACACTGTCGTCGGCGTCCGCCATTCCATTCAGGATTGCGCGCGCGGAGGCCGGTTCCAGACCGGCGAGCGGCGGCCTTCCAACTTCCGGTGCGCCGCGCGTGAGTGTGCGTATGTGTGCATATGGAAAAAAGGGAGGAATTGTAAAAGGAAGGAGTAAAAGTTGCATGTACCGTAGGCGCTCGGAGAGGATGTGTTATGCTCGCTCGCGGTGATTGAGACGTTGAGGCTGCCGCAGTGTTGGTGTGCCTAATGGGAGCTGCTTTGGTTTCCTTTCGAGGAAAAATATTGACGAGCGACCTGACTGCATATACTTTGTTCGGATTTTTGCAATAGGTGGTTCTGAAATAGAGTTGCCAGGTGTCGCTTTAGTAGCTAGGTTTATGGGTTTTTTTTCAGAGCTTTTTTCAGCGCTTGGTGCTGCTTCAACGCCTGCTGTAATTTTCTGCATTTAAACGTGGTTCTGCGGGATTTTGAAATCCTTTTAAAAGACTTTCTTGGAATTCAGCTGTTTATTTTTACAATGTAAATAGTGGTATTTATCGTACGTTTGAAATATTATATATACATTACGTTTTATGGTTAAAATTGGAATCATAAAAATATGCGCACAATAACTTTTACCGCAATTTACTCCTGGCCTGGGTGTGAAGGTCATAAAACCTATGAATACTTTACTCTTTGGATTGCTGTGGTTTCGCGCGGATTAAATTCCGATGAGATTCGATCTTTCCTGACTTTCTATTTGATTGATCGAAACTATTGCCTCTCACTATGTTTTGCGTTTATGAAATTCATACTATACAGCGCGAATTTACCTAGCTGTTTATGTTTTGTTATTGAAAGTATGAGTTTTCTTAGAATTTATTCAGGTTATATTATAATAGATACAATAAAATTTCATCTATTTGTTATATTTATTTGTTATTACAGCAATTAATATTAAATAAAATTTCTATTGTTTTATTACAGGTTCTTTGGCATCTTGACATATTTCGCCGGAGTTTCCGAGAACTTTCCGGCCATGCCTGCATGCGCGAGTCCTGTATATTCTGTGCCCTCAAGGTGAGTTTCACTTATCAAGTTTTGCTAAAAGTTTCCAGTAAAAGCAGACTCGTATTTCACTTCAGAATCGATTACTGCACCGATACAAGTTAATAACATCTACGTGTTACGTAATAACCGGACGACTCTGCTTTTACCGAGGATATTGCATTCCAATAATTTATTAATTATCCAAGTCATTAGACTCATCAGAGAAGTAACTATATCCACCTAGCTTATAAGATTTACAAAGCAATGGAATCCTTCCACAACCGCGCGTATATCAGTGTTAATTTCCCTGACTCCAGCATCATCACGCGGTTTCGTGAAAATAATCTTCCTCTATATTATTGTTTTTCCATTAAAATCCTGAAAAGAGACCTTTCGCAAGCAAAAATCACTGGTCGCGCGTAAAAATCGTGCATCAGCGCCTCGTTGGAAATAACTCTAACAAATATATACGAACACACCAGCCGGTGATTATAGAATACCCTGCGCGAGTCCACTGCATTTCTCCATTTTATGCCACATGTGGCGAGCGAGAAAAAAAGACATACGTACAAGAATTCATAGCGCGAGATAACATCATCAAAAGTCAATAAAATAATTTTCTCGATACGCCGAGGAGGTTCGACGAGGGAGAAAATCTCACGGAGCATGGGAGAGAGACGCAAAACAAGCCGCGTCTCCCGCGAGTAATAATAATAAGATGGGCCTCGCGAGATGCGCGCGCTTGTTGTTTGCCCCTTCTACACTTGAAAATTATGAATTTTGACATCCCCTTTTGAATTCTAAATTATGCGATAATAACAAGTTATAATTTTCACAAAGATTTTAAATAACAATCAAAATCTATCAAATCCCCCACCGACAAGAAAGTTTGTTTACGTGAACCACACGAGACAGTAGCGTAAAAGGGTCTCCCGCGTCGTATACGTACATAAAACCGCGCGGAGGACGCTGCGCGGTAACGGGCCCCTGGACCGCGAAGAGCGCGCCTTTCTCTCTCTCTCTTGGTCCCTTCTCCGCGCGGTGGTTTCGCGGCGCCGCGATTGGTCAGATCTCCGAAGGTTTCCGCGCCGCTTCCTCGTCGGCGATTGGCTCCCGCGCGCTACATAATGCATACCTACCTATACAGAGCCCAGCGAGAAGGGGCAGATATAGTGTGTGTGGTCGGCGGTACAGAGAGTCCATGTTGCTGCCACCGCTGCT
>JAPYZA010003247.1:0-20462 GCA_030522685.1 Eupelmus azureus | reverse complement strand
ACGTAATTAAATTAGTTTTATTAATAAAAGATATGAACCGTCTTCTTACCGTTTGATTTAAAATTCTTTTGAGCAGTTTACTTCGACAATGACTAACAATAATTAAAGAATTCTTACATTTTAAATGAACTCAAATAGAATGTAAAAAAAAAAAAATTTTATATATACACATTTATTCTATTTTCAAAAATCATGTTCTAGTTTTAAATTATTTTTAATTTTTGTATTCTACCACGTAAATATTTGAGAATATCACTAATTATTCATATACTTATCAAATTAACTTCTAGGATTTATTTCTTCTTCCAGTTTGTTACTTATAAGAAGATGATTCCATGATATTAATAAAATTTGTTATAATAAAAATATCATAATAACAAAGAATTTTTAATGAAACATTTTTAACATCTTTATTACGTGCATTTTTACAGTCATTTATAATATAAACTCGTACTGCTTAACATTGATTTTGTACAATATTGATTTTTATTGAATAATCCTTTACATCACTGGAGTACACGATAAAAAGTATATTCATTTATTTACTAGCTGCATGAGGTAACTTGCATTATTTATTAGAGAAAAGAAAATACAACTGAGCAGCGTTAAGAAATTTATAAGTTTGCTGATTGCCGAACAAGATATCTTTGTTGACATATATCATTTTTCATTTAACATATTCAAAATTCATCTATTTAATTATATTATTTTATTAATATATTTATTTCTTACCTTTCAAAATTTTATTCATAATTCTAAATTTTAAATTTATAAAATATTTATAAACTAATTCATGTAAGAAAGAAATTAACGAAAGAGAATATCCGAGAAATAAAACATAAAACAATATCTTAAGAGTAATTTCGTGATCATCATCACTTAATTCTTTCAAATCTTTCGTATGCTTATTTTCACTAATATTATTAACAATTTTCGAAATTCCTAATTCCACTATTCTGTTGAGTGATCTTTGAATTTTATCAACATATGGTGACGCTGATTCACCGAAATAAGAAGAGACCTGACAACCAAATACCGGTTTTGCAATTCGCATATTCATAATTTTCTTGTTGACTATAATGTTAGCAAAACTTTCAGTTGTGATGCAGATAACTTTAATTTGTTGATACATTTCTTTAAGACAAGGCATAAAGTTCCGTCGTAAGATCATCTTCATTTTTAAATTATCTATAATTGGATCAGAGATTTGGGACAGAGAATCGTACAAATTTTCAACCACGAAGACCTTAAAACCGGAGGCATCCATCTGTTCCAGTGTATCGTACGCTAGACTTTCCTGCATAATTTTAAAGTTGACAATGTCAGAGTAAAAATCCACAGTATAAATCAAAGATATAAATGCAAAGCATACAAAAAAGATTGATTGAATCGGAGTATAGGGTTGAATCTTCACCGGTATACCCAATAATAATAAAGTCATATTAAAAAAACTCCAGAATTGGTTTCGACACTTTATAGATTTACGTATTAATGTTATAATGCTTACAAAGCCAAACAACAGAATCAAATAAGCGAAAGCATCTAATGGTACGGATAGCTTAGTATTCTGTTCGAAAGGAACGACTGCAACAATTTTTTCGCAACCGCCAATAACATAAAATCGAGGAAGTTTAAAATAAATCGTATCAAATACTCGAATTACAACAATATTCACTCCACCGCTCCTTAATTCATGACCCAAATTTTGTAAATAATTTATATCGACTTCCTGTAAATTTATTGTAAAATTTAGTTTTTTTATAGCTAAAATAATTAATGGAATATTGTAATCAGTCACAGGGTCTGTAGAGTTTATAGTGCTTTGCGCAATTGTAATTAATGTCAATGGATAGCCATTTGTATCACGTAATTTATCTGGATATATTTTATCGATGTTTTTAAGCTCTGTATAGATGTATGTACTTCTAAATGGATTATATATATAAATCTGTGGGGTAGGACATTTGTTTTCCAAATTCACTTCAATTAAAGACATATCTAAGTATTTAATTCGCCAAGAAAACAAAATGTAATCATAAAAATGAACCGATGTATTATCATGGAAATAAATAAAGAGGATCTTTGGTCTACTGGAAAAAGGATTCAATAGTATGAAATAGTTTGACAAAATCTGCAATTCGGTTCTATTAACAGATATTTTGTGTAATATCACAATATATACAATTGTATGTTTTGGTTTTTGTAAAGCAGGTATTGAGTTTTGCAGAGCTTGTGTATGAATTTTAATTGTCTTTGGGTTTATAACGACAGCTGGTATATCTGTTACCAAACTTTTAATAACAGCTTCAATATTAGTCGTGATTGCTTCTCTTGTCTTTACAGTAAAAATTATTATTTGATGCGGATTGTTCAAATCTCTAATGATCCTATTCATCAGAAATTTAAACCAGTCGCATTTAGTATTATAAAAGTTTGTTTTAGTAAGTACTGCATGTACTGCATAAATACTTACTAATATGTATGCTAAACGTATAAGTTTCATATCACTGATTCTAATGGCAGAAATAGTTAAATTGTTCTTTGATAGAGCTTTAATAAGATTCACTTGTCTGGTTCTGTAAGTCGCAGCTCTCAGCAGGCTCTCTTATAGAACCATGAGAATTGCAAGCTGGTATGAAACAAGCAAATAAATAAATAAAATACTTACATTTAAAAAAATAATTATTCTTGCATTTTTTAACTGAGCCCATAAATAAAATGTATGCTTCATGCACACGCGAGTACGCTCATAAAGGCTAACACGTCACTAACACTTCTAAAATTTTAATTTCCTGAAACAAAATGTTTGAAAAGTGGAAAACTCACGCATTTCATTTTTCCTAATCATAGAAAACTAATATATAGCATTAAAAAAAAACTAATCTCAATCTGAATTTGAGTATACGTTTGAGTAGGATAACTCATAATATGCTTGAAAAAATGATTTCTGAGACCACCGCTTCGCACTGACTGCAATATATATTAATTATAATTTCAATAACTTTTAACTCAATAACCATTACATCCGAGCGTCTTATTATCCCGTACTCAAATTCAGTATTTAATATTCAATTCATCAATTGATCATAATCTTGGCATCTCAAAAGTCATTCTTTTTTATAAATTCGGGAAATAGTTGAACTACAATTTTCATGTGTATGCCTTTTTCTCTTTGCATTTATATCAATGACGTTAATGGTATCTTCAATGGAGTACCGTGTCGAGTACTCGTTTCATACAGTCGATCTATAGATTTACGAAAATATCAAGCGGCGATCTAGCTGAGGATGTATATACTTCTTTATACACTGTATACAGCGGTGCTGGAGTCAGATACTATAGATACAGCTGTATTGGTATATGTGGGCTATGAGAGCGTCGTTCAAATTCAGCACTGGGAAGACCCAAAAGCAATTGCTTTAGGTAGAAATACTTTTGTTATCAGAAGTTACAAGGCTACATGTGATTATGTGTAAGTTTCATGTAAATTAAGTTGCTAAGAGTTAATAAAATTCTACGCACTTTGAGATTCTTCCGTTGTTAAGCCATTGCTTTACGCAAGAGGCTGGCTGTGGCCCTGTTGTTACCTTATCTAGATTATTGCTCTGTGGTATGCATTGACGCAATACTCGAACTTCGACGTAGGATACATGTTCTGCAGAACTCCTATATTTGGTACATTATTGATGCTAGGAGAAATGTTGTATCACTCCTTACAGAAGGGAATTGGGATGCCCTTAACACAGATACACGTAGGGAATATAAGAAGGTTTTTACCAGAGACGAAATTAACTCTAAATTCCACTATAACATATTCATGTCCGAATGTTATGAAGCCAAAATAATAAACATCTTTTGATTGTTTGCATTACAAATTCATGTAACACAAAATATAATATAAAAATGGTAATACTTAATAATTTCATAAAAAATAAAATTCAATGTAAACTTTACTTGGGTAATGTCGGTAAAAATTAATATATTAATACGTAATATTTCAAATAGTCCAAGACCAAGACAAAGTGAATAATTTATATAAATTTATATAATAATAAAGCAAACAATTATAATTTGTATATTATTAATATTAATCACAGAAAATAATACAAAAATTAGGGCGTATAATAAGCGTGTTTTAAGTAACTTTAATAAAATATAAAAAAACTCTAAACAAGACTTGAGCTCTTACTTCAGAAATTAGAGAAGAATTATAAGACTTACTTTATACTAATCGTAAATTTAATATAAGTGTAAACATTTTGAATCAACAGCAGTATTTTTTTTTCTTTATTTATTTATAGTCCCATCGGCTAATGTCTAATTAAATATTATATTTTCAATTTTTAATTTTATATTAATAAATAATAAATAAATTAAATTGTACATTTTCATTAAAAATAACTTTTTTTGAAATATAATATTCTCCTAAATGATACTCTTAAGTCGTTATATACTTGCTAAATTTTTCATAAATTAATCGAGTCTTAGAATCTTTATCCCTCTTTAGTATAAGTTCATCACCAATATCCAGATAATACAGGTTTTGCTCCTCAGATGGTTTCCAAACGGTTGTAAGAAATAAATCATCAACCTTAGATGTAGGATTTCTGTAATAATTCATATGGTACTTTTATTTATATACATAGATTTATTTAAATAAGTATTTTCAAGAATTATTATGCATCTATTTACCCTGTAGCAGCGAAGTTAAACCACATTCTTATTAATCTTTCCACAATAAGCCTGTCTTTAGTACCTTCTTTAGGAAATTGATAGTCATCATTATCAACTCTCATATACGTCAAGTAGAACATGTATGCCAATTCATCAGCATGTGCTACTCCTAAAAATTTAAAATTCATATAATTAATTATATGTCTTAATATTTTCAAAGAATTATATGCACTAATTTATTTCATAAAATGTTTGGGTTATAAAAAATCTACTTAATGATTAAATTATAAGTATAATTTTATCAGCAATGGTCATATTAATTTAAATAAAAATGTGTACCTTTAAGTGGTTGTGGTCCATTTTCATATTGGTAATATGTAGGTTCGTTCCCCATATATGAAAAATTATAAACATACGTAGGAGCGACTGCATATTTATTTCGAATATCTATCGTTTTCCGATTGAAACCAATTACTTCAATGTCACTGATAAAATGGATAAAATTCCACGCTGTCTTTTTTTCTATTGGTTGGTTTTTCAAATAAAAATCTCGCAAAATTTTTATAATCTCTTCATTTTTACTGGGGTCAGTTATCATAAATAAATTTTTTAATATATCGTCTATATTGTCATCATAAAATTTATAATTTTGTAAATCATCAAAACGTCCTATTACATCAAAAAGAAAATTAGTTTTAACTAATGATTATTTTAAGTTTTCCTAATATAAACTATAACCAATAACGTTTAATACAAACCCATAAAACTAAAAAGAGCTTCATTACTAGTGTGTCCTATAATAATTGGAATGTGTGAATTATTTTTTAATAATTGGTTAAGAGGAGCAGGTATTATTGGGTCTTTGGTATAATTAACATCTACTATAGGTTCATATTCCCTGATGAATAATACTTCTATGTCCTAAAAGTAGGATAAATATATTTAAGAAACAATTTTAACGTAATATTATTAATCTTAAATTAAAATAAAACATAACTTACCCATTTTGAAAGAATATGTCCTTGCAATGATATGAGTTTACTGGCGGGTACGCTTCTTAAAAATTCTACAACCTCTGTGGGGTCATCAGAATCCATTCCAAGCATTTTAGCGATTCTAAAGCCATTTTTTGTATCTTTTCCTGTTCTTAAAGTTTTGCTTAAAATAACAGATCCACTTTGTAAAATGGCTTTATGAAATAATCCTAAATTGCAAAAATATGATCATACATTAAAAAACGTTTATAAATCAGTGATTATCATGATAATTGTTTTTCTTATTCACTTATTTATTGTAATTTATTAAAGAAAAAATAAATGCGCAAAAATAAATTCATACATAATTTTTTTTTTCAACTTATCAATAATTGATATTGTTTTGATAAATACATTGTACTTATTCATCCGCACCCGTACTTATTCATCCCCTTTTTCTTATACACTGTAAAGGCTTTAAAGAAAATGAAAAATTTACGCAAGATTTTGTAGTATCTATTTTTAGTATCTTATTGAAAATAGGTATTCTAGAACTAAAAATATTTAATTTAAATTTTGCTTCTATAAAGCCTTATCAAAATCTGTTTTCTAGAAATGAGATAAGTACTTTCTTTATGAAAAACTCCTTAGGATAGTGTTTTTATCGAAGGAGTATGCGTACCTTTCGCAATTGGTAACAAAGTCAACAAATGGCATATCACTGATCCGCTACTATTGCCGAAAATAGTAACATTATCGGGATCTCCACCGAAAGCTTCTATATTTCGCTGAACCCACTTTAGTGCAAAGATTACATCTCTCAAACCTTGATTTCCTGATGCGACCTCGTGTCCGAGATTAAGAAAACCTGTTTCAAACGACATATCTCTTATGAAAAAAGCTTGCGGATGATATACAAGCTTTCTCATAAAGGATTTTAAATAATACTGCAAAAATCAAATAATCTATAGCTAAATTTTATTTCTAATAGATTTGAAATAATTTTATACCCATTGGTCCAAGTCTGTAATTCACAAAGACTAACACCAAGTCTTGTGTCATAAAATAGTCTGCTCTGTTGTATTCGTCGTTTCCTGAGCCTTCCACGAAACCACCGCCGTGAACGTAGAACATCACAGGCCTTTTGTGTTCAATTTTGTTCGTGTATACATTTAGATAAAGACAGTCTTCATCACCGAAGATTTCTGGTGGTATATCTTCAGTATCATACTGCATCGCCATATCACCTGCGTGCTTTGATGCATCACGAACACCCGACCATTTTACCGGTGGTTGAGGCGCCTGATTTTTAGATTCGATTAATTAAAATGTTTTATTTTATTATTATTAAATAACTGAAAACAACTGTAACTGTGTTTTTAACTTTTATAGCTATTTTTTTGTACAAGCAATTTACAGCAGTTTTAGTTTTACTCTATCTAAAATAATTACATGTAGAAAATGGTTTACTATGTTAAATACAGAGTTTCGCTAGAACTATACTAATATTGACGTTTCTCTTTGCAAGATTCTGTATATATAACAGAATAATTTTTCTTTTAGTTACATCTCTAACCCTCGGTTAGTATAGAAAAAATAATACATCGTTTTCTTTGTGTACAAAATTCAGAAAAATGACATTACCATCCTAAAAAATTGTAATCGAATTATTCAATTAGATTTATATTTATAAATATACCGTTTTGAAAGCTCAAATTATCATAAATCATTAAAGAAATTATAATAATAATTTTCATTGGCCACATTATTAAATATTGTGTAAGATTGAAAAGATTTTTTATAAAAAGATAAATTTATTTTAAAATTTAGTTAAATTTACCTCAAATCGTAACGGACCAACTGGCGGTTGAGCATAAGGAATACCTTTGAACGCCAAATAATTGTTTCCGAAAACATTTGTTAATGTGGTTCCCTGTATTTTTCCTTCACTTATGGTAATAATAGGACTTTCCATGGTGAAAGTTTACTTCTTCAGCCAAGAGTATGCAATTTACTGTAGTTGACTACTACAATAGTTTGCGAGTATAATTTTATAAAAATATCTGTAAGTAGACAGTGAACAACAATTTTATTGTTTTGTTCTTATACTTAACTATATAATAATTTTATATTTATAACATCAATTAAGCTTTTTTATTAATTCATGGCCTATGATTTTTTCACTGCAGATTCCAAACCATTATCTTTAAAGAGCGCACGTACGTATGGCGTCTAATAACTGTAAACACTTACAGTGATCTGTTTTAAAATGTTGCTCAAACTCACTTATCGAATAAAAGCAAGAAAAAAAGCAAAGAGAAGGCGCAAAACGAGGACATAACTTAAAGTATCCTAAAAAGCAAGCGCAACTTCAAGAAATCGATCTTTTTCGCATCTTGCTTGTGGTTCCTGACACTCGAGTGAAAAAGTTTGCGCAGAAAGATTGGGGAGCATTTCTGCAACTGATGCGGAGGTACAGATCATCGACACCGTCCACACATGCGCTAGTTGCGCAAGAACTTGTACATTGGTGAAACTTTGAAATTGGAGAGAATAAATGAACGCGATGTAGGTCAGGAAAAACCAAGAATGAACGTTTTGATCGAGGTGCAAGAACTACACTCCGCTGATAAAAATGTTATTTAAATAATAACATTTTCTTCATTTTTTTTTAATCCTTCATGTATGTTCAAGAAAAATTTAATTTTGAATGAAATGAACAATAAATTTACGATCATTTTTTATTAAATTGTTTATCTTAAATAGACCCAAATATTTGAGCAACTACTATACCACTACATCTAATACTATACCTAATTACTATATCTAATTACTATAGATCTGCTAAAATACTTAATATTGCTACTATTGCCACAACACGTATTTTTGAGTAGCTTAATTGCAAAATAGGAAATAAAGCTTAAATAGGAATGGAGAAAGCAGATTTTGTTGAAGAAACCACCAAGCAAAGGAATTTTTAATCTCCTTAAAAACCAATTTACCAAATGATACGATCGCAAATCAAAACGAAGAAAAAAGATAAGAGGCAAATTTTTGTGTGGTTGTGGGTGACATGAATAGATTTGCTAAACTAGTGTTACCATTTGCCTGACTAATTCATAAATAATATAATTTTATTTAATATTATTGATAAATAGCTCACCAATTCGGAACGCAGCTTCCCACTGATATAGAGATATTAGAAATAATAGTGTATAAGTTGCAAAACAACAATTATTTTATTCCTCATGTACGCGTAATGTTATTTAAAAAACTTAAAAATACTCAAATCGAAGCTGGGTTGGTAATGTTAACTGTCATAGATGATAAAGCTTTTATAAGCAGTGAAATAACATCAAACTTATTTGTTTTGTCGATAAGATATGGCAAATTCTGATATCTATTATTGAAATATTTTTGAGCTTACAATTAGAATACTTAAGCGTAGAAAATGGCTCTTAACAAAATTTTAAGGTTGTATTGTATGAAAAAAGAAAATACATCGATTTTGCTATTTTATAGTAGTTTTTTCACACCACCATAAATTTTGCAATTACAAAATAAATACAATTCTCGAATAAAAAAGAAAAAATGAAAAACATATTATAGCAACTATTACGCAATCGATCGTAAAAAAACGAATTTATACGAAAAATCTTAGAACTTGGAACTCTCGAGCAATCATGCGTACGTGCACGTGACTTGGAATACATTTGTTCGATAGCATGGATGAGGATTATCAGTAATATCTAGATGGATGAATTAGTATTCCAATAATCGAGTGTGCTCCTCGAGTATATTTCAAAAGCACCCACATGGATATGCAAAGAGACTATGTGTGTGTACGTTAAGAGCGCGAACGGGCTTCCTTAGCTGCAAGCTCGCCGAGTGCCACTTGCTTTCATTGTTCCCCACATTCGAGTATGTCGTGCTCGCGGAATGAGAACTGGATTTACGGAAAGCAGAGAGATGAAAAATTAATTTGCGTCGATCCAAGAATTACAATTATCTTTAGTTGTTAAGATTCAAACTATTGATTGAAGAATTCCGATTTATTCAGATTGAGTATAAGGACAATAATTAAAAAGAAGAAAAACTACTATTCAGTCAGCATCGTAATTAGATGCTCGAAAAAGCTCTATAAGAAAATTTTCACTCTCGTTGCTCCTTTGGTAGACATCTAAGACCTTTTTTACTTGAATATTTCTCTAATTATATGTAGCGTATTACAATTTGATTTTTTGAATAAAACAAAATGTTAATGGGAGAAGAACTCAAAAGCTTTAGGAAATAAAGATTAGAGTTCTTCTATAATAAGCTTGAAAAATTTTGCCTTTATTTAGAAAACCTGTAAATTCTTTTATTTTGATTGAAATGCTAATGGACACTAAAAGTTGTGGCGAAACTAATACAATTCGAAACTTTACCAGAGACGGTGAAGTAAATTAAATAAATCATGAAAAGACAACTCTCTCAAATAAAGGAAAAGAACGCACACTGAGCTCACCTCTCGCTTTAGAGCTGATTTTTCTCTCAACGATGTGCGCGTCCCTCTCTTTTCTTCCGACTCGATGACTTTCCTCTCCTCGCATAAAAATTCTCTTTTCTATTTGCCTCTATAAGCGCCTAGCGCTCTATCTCCTTTTTTCATTTTTAACTTGGTACCTGTTTCCACCTTTTTTCAGCGTTGCGCTAGACTGTCTCGTTTGCTTGCCGGCACGGCAAGTTCATACTTGCGATGAACCGGTTTGTCAAATTAATATAGAACGACGATGATAGGAAATAAGATCTTAGACTCAGATCATTTTAAGAAAATATTATACAAACTTTTTCCTTAAAAGTTAGTTTTATTATTTGAAGTGATAATAAAAAAGTAAATAATTACGTAAAGTATTATTGACCAATATAGCAAGTAGGAATATTAAGAAACTTTAATAATATAACAATTTGTTACCTCAATTGATCACTCTATTGAAACTTTTACGATGTTTTAACAATCTTCGATCGGCAGTTTGTGTAATATGATATCTGATGATGAAGGCTTTCTATCCAACGAACACGTATCAAGAAAAAATAACTCGCAATGAATGTCAAAAACAGCTAGCAAAGGACATTGACCCTCAGACAGTTCCAGGTTTTCCTTTATATAAGCATATAATTTTTTTTTTTTTTTTGCAAACTTTTAAGTTTTTATATTAACTTGTTATTTTTTTCACAGTCACTCATACATATCAATCGCTTTTTTTCCTTATAGCTCTAAGGTTTTCAATGAACTAAGCTTGGTCGTTTAAACTTTTCAATTTTCCTCTTTTTTTTACTGGAAATCACCTAGCATGCTAAAACTATATAGTACTTTGTAAGTAGCAAGTATAATGAAAATGTTCATTTTTCTTTATTTTATAGAGTTTAAAATCATTTTATGAATTAATTCGAATTATGGGTCTACGAATTAAAAAGTTATGCTCTCTTATAAAATTACATTACCAATAAATAATATTCTCTTATAATATTACAACACAGATAAAAAATTTCTATTTAAAAAACTATTTATGTAGTTTTAGTATTTATTTGTAAATATTTTCATTTATTGTTATGATTTTATGTAAATAATACCAGGGTGTAACTAAAATCAATAGTTATTATAATAGACTTATAATCAAATTACCGAATTATATTTTATTAAAAAATAAAGTCGAATTTAAATATCTAAAATTTTACAACATAAAAACACAATTTTTAAATTTTTTAAGAAAAAACATCTGAAATCTAGCAAGATACAATCAGTTAATCAACGACAATCAATATATATATATATAGGTTTTCTTCAGAAGAAAGAGCACAGAAAAAGTCAATCCAAGATAAGTCGCCTTATAGTAAGCTATAAGCTACGACTAAACATAAAAGCAAAAGAAAAGAACTCCAAAATCATTCCTTTTTATTCTACTCTCCCGTCACGCGTCCACAAAGTTCCGAAAAAAGCATTCCATATAAAAAATGCAGCACTTTGAAACTTCATTCCTCGACCCCGCACTCTCAACCCTACGCGTGATGGATTTCTCGGAATACCATGCTTGCCTTTTTGCTAAAAGCTCGCGTAAGGCCGATGCACTTTCGAGCTGGAAATTTTGTACCACTACCGTCAATTTTCACTCTTCGGAGTCTCTTCGATTTCCTCTGTAAGCACTAGTAAAGCTGCATTATCAACGTATGTGTCTGTGTACTTGCGAATTTTCCTAAAAGGGCGGAGGGATGAAAAATTGTCTATGCACTGAGCGTGCATGCATATATGTATGTGCACGGAAATAGGAATTGTATAGAAAGGAATATTGCTCGCTGCCGAGATTTACTTTAGGGCGTTAGAGAAAAGTGCTAATTAATTCCTAAAGTTTTAAAGGGGTAAGGATTTTTTTGAGTAAATTTGTTAAAACTTTTTAACTTATCAGGAGTGTACCCGAGATGGGTAACAAATTTGAAAGTTTAATCATAGTATAAGGATTAAAAAATCAAGTTGCAAATTGGACTCACTCAGCTATATCTTACACAATAAAATGAGAATTCTTCACACCAACCATCCAAAAAAATAAAGAAAAATATCTAAAATCTAATGGAAGCACCACTCTCGCTCATTACCTCTACTCGTCCTTTCCTTCAAATCGCTCCAGCTCTACAAAAATCTCAGCCGACGCACATAACTCACCGAAACGACAGCGCGAAAAACATCACGCTCGCCTAATGGACCTCGCGTCTCAATCGGAAAGGAAACCCCTCTCTCGTCGACACCCCCGCACTCATGGAATTATTCATACGCCCCAAGGATAGAGTGATCGATAAATTCATTCCTCCCAACCCCATACGTCTAATCCCTGGAAAAGCGAATCCATCTCCCTACTCCCTCGCTTCCGATTAATCGCTCGTCCTTTTGTTTCTTGAGCGCGATTCCAGCTCGTCCATTGTGCGCCGATGTTCCGTCCTCGCGGATTAGCCGCGCGAGTTCTGGGCTTTAGGCTTTTGTTCGGGATCTTTTTATTTTTGCTTATTCGTACAAGGCTTATTAGTTTCATTGGGCAATGGAGTATAGTGCGCTCGTGTAGCTTGTTGCGTTGGCTAGAGTCGCGGTGGTTGGGTGAATTAGTCTTATAAGAAATATGTCGTTAAAATTTAAAATGATTCGATAGTGTAATAAAAAAAATTATATAAATTTGAAATCAGGACATTGAATTTTTCGAATTTATAAAATTTCTGTATTTTTTAAATTTGTAGAATTTGCATTTTGAGAATCGAGGCACAACGCATACGTAAAAGTTTCGAAAAAAGGATGTTTATCAGGATTTATTTAAAAGTACATATGTTCAAAGTAAACGAAACGCGAATATAAAACAACTGTCTGAGTCGATGCAATTGATCCATTAAATAATAATGAAAACATTGAATTTTATATAAGTTAACGCCGCTTACTTCTGGTGAAATTTAATTCATCGTCCCTTTTAATATTTATCTCTCACATCTCTTCACATGAATTGCGAAAAACATCAAATAATTCACGTACAGGGTTGAGGTCGTATGAATAATACCACGCATTTATCGTTTCTTTTATTTCGCACTTTCCGTGTCGACGCTAAACCGCAAAACATATATCTCGAGTACAAAAATACGTGCAGTATAAAATAGTGCAATGAATAGAAGATTTTGCGCCCTTTTAAGGAGTTTACTTTTTAATGGTTCTTATATTTTATAGCGAGACGAAAATTAGTTTGAACAAAAAGTTTTAGTGTCATGGCTTCGTTGTTAAAACTCCGATTCACATTCGCACGGTGACAAAAGTTACGACAATTAAAAACCAATTTAGATCCAATGATCAGTTTAGGCTTCCAGATACCCGCACTTTCAGTGCATAGAAATGTTCAAACTTACATTTACTTGGGAACTTCTTTCTTTTGAATGTATGTTTCCAAATACCTGGCACTGTATGTTTTTCTCTTTGTTCCCTTTATAACAAATTTATTGATGACAGTTTATTTGTTTTCTGATTGGCTAAGAAGATGCGTTTTTTTATCGTTTTTATTATGTCAATACAATTCTAACCGCACTTAACCTAATTTCAGGCCGTGTAGCGACCATATGGTCTAGTCATTTTAGAAACAATAGTTTCGTTTTCATTGAATAAAGCTCGAAGGTGAAAATGGCCCTTTAACTAATGCAAGAGTAATTTTTTTATTAAACGAATACCGAAATCTTTTTTCCACATTAAACTTAGTGGCCTTTTCCATGCATAAAAAAATTAATGGATTCAGTTTCTACGATACGAATAGTAAATTAGTTTTAGCAGCGCAGCACATCAGACCTCACCGGGATGTAAAGTTTTACTTTCTGCAAGTAATATAAAAACTTGGCAACTTACTTAAATTTTTATATTTTGATTACTAAAATAAATAATTCCTATTTTTATAAACATGTAAAAATTATTCCATTATATGATGAACGACAGTCAAAACCATGATTCAACCTAATTATCTTAATTATTTATTAATTTTATAGAATTCACTTTGTGCATTTCACGTTTTGCTCTATATAAATGAACTACTATGGAAAAAATTTACATTACGGCTTATATGAACGCAAGATTCATTTTCTGTTTGTTGTTACTCCATAAATGTGTACAGAAATAACATCGTAGTCTTTGCAAACTTAAAAAAATCAATTATTGTAATCAGCTGTTTTTTGCAGTAGAACTTACCAACTAATGACTTGTTGTTGATATAAGTACCATCTTAGAGAAAATTTTTCTATTTTTATTTAAAATGGCTATTTTTTGGCCTTAAGCTATCTTATAAACGATCAAGTGCCTATTAAATGGCTATTAAATAGAATCATTTTAACCAGGTCATAAGATTTTAATTCAAAATATTGATATTTAGTAATTTATTTTTATTTCCCTTTTAATTAACAACCAACATTTTTCTTATTCTTAATCAAGAGTTTATGAAATGTTCTCTTTAAATGCAGAGTTATAGATATACCTAAAGTTATTGACCTAAAATAGGCGCAGCGTTCTATTTAAGTGACTTTTGTGAGTAAGAGCACTTGAATAAATATCTTCTCTCTTTTCTTCTTCTTAAAATATAGACGTTACATTGAAAATAATACTTAGCAAACCATGCACATTTAATATACGCAAGAAATATATATCTTGCTTATAATAAGCGGTACTATTGCAATAAAATAAGTAATTTTTTGTACCTAATTAGCAGTTAGTAGTAACAAGCACACTTATACACGCAAAAAAATCTTTCAACTCACACCAGGTCTTATAATTCACTATCATGAGTGATTGTTTAACTGGTGTGAGTCACGCACCTGAGTGAGCCGGTCTGACAGCGACCGACTTTTTCGCATCAAAGATTTCATGCTCCATATACAAATCCGTATACATCGGCTCTTTAAACCATTTCTGTCTGTTCTCAGCTCAAGCAACTATTGTGCTTTCGCTTATTGAATTTCACTCCCTTTTTCGTTATTTCACACATGCATACATTAAAACATTGAAAAGTTTGCCACCGTAGATAGTTTTCGTAACGGGATTATAGAGATATAAAAAGAGTATATTTACATTTCTCTACTAGAGAGGAAAAAGCTTTGCTCTTTTCGTGTGTATGTAGATAGATCTCGATATTTGATTTTACTTTGAAGAAAATTGCACGTAGCAAAAGTTTAATTGAAAAGTTTTAGAAAATTTTTCCTTGAATCAAGCGTTAGTTATATAAAATATATTTCTTATTCAGATTTATTTTGTTAAGTTTGTAATTAAGAATTCTGTAGTCGGTTTCAAACTTTGATCAAAGAAAAATCAGATTTTGATGTTTCTAAAACTAACTTAAGTTATGTTCAGACTAAACTTAAACTTTAACAAACGATAATTATTATTAAATATTATCGCTTAATTTTATTCGATGTGAAAAAAATCTTATTCAACTTGTTTATATTCTTTTGAAAAAGCAGATCATATCATAAAATACTGTCTTTTGCTAATTCGTACTCTTTCAGATAGTTTAATTATAAACAGATGAGTAAGCGCGGCTTCGTGTAAATATTATTGCAGACGAAATAGTTTTAAATTGAAACATTAAGATAAAATCAAGATTATAAAGAATAGAGGAAACTTTCATGGATGAAAAAAAATAATAATTCTACTAAAATAAGTACGATTTTAAAAAACGTACGTAATCGCAATATTTATTATACAGATAAAAAAGATATCTTAAAAACTTACAATGATAACTTGATAAGCTGGTAAACCGAAGAATCATTACATAAGTATTCACGTTCACAATTATAAAAAACGAAAGAAAAGAAATGTACATAATTTAAGTATTTAAGGATAAACTACATATTAACTTTTTTATAATCATTTTTTAAAATAATATCACATTTAAACCTTAACATACTTGCTATATTTTTCGTAAATTAGTCGCGTCTTAGAGTCTTTATCACGCCTTAATATAAGTTCATCACCTATATCCAAATAATATAAGTTCTTCTCATCTGATGGTTTCCAAATAGTAGTAATGTAAAGATCATCAACCGTAGGTGTTGGATTTCTGTAATTGTGTGTATTATATTATTATAAATTTTAATTCAAAAGAAATATTTCCAAGCATTTTTTTTGCATTTATTTACCCTGTGGCAGCAAAGTTATACCACATTCTCATAAACCTTTCCACGACGATCCTATCCTTAGTACCTTCTCGAGGGAACTGATTAGCATTTTCACCGGTCTTCTGGTAAGTTAAATAAAACATGTATGATAATTCATCGGCATGTGCTACTCCTACATAATCAACATAAATTTAATTAATTAGATTATACGCAATATATTGTTTATTATTTTATCAACAAGTATCTATACAAACTGCAGATGTACCTATAAGAGGTTGAGGTCCTTGATCAAATTGGTACATTGTGGGTTCATTGCCTATATAAGAAAAATTGTAAACAAACGTAGGAGCGACCGCAATTTCATTTCGAATATCGATTGTTTTTCGATTAAAACCAATGATCCCAATGTCACTCAATAAATTAATTAAATTCCACACTGTATCTTTATTTATTGGTTGATTTTTTAAATAAAATTCTCGCAAATCTTTCATGATCTCTTCAAATTTACTGGGGTCAGTTAGCATAAGATAATTCTTCACTATATCCTCTATATTGTCATTAAAAAATTTGTAATTTTCTAAATCATCGAATTGTCCTATTACATTAAAATAAAATGAATTGTAATTAATGATTATTTTAAGTTCTCCTGACGTAAATTATAACCAATATCTTTTGATACAAACCCATGAAACTTAAAAGAGCTTCATTACTAGTGTGTCCTATAATGATTGGAACGTGTGCATTATTTTTTAATAATTGATTGATTGGAGCAGGTATTATTGGGTCTTTAGTATAATTAATGTCTACAACAGGTCCATATTCCATATCGCCTAATACTAGTTTGTCCTAAAAGTAGACAAATCAGATTCAAGACATACTTTTAATACGTGCAAATGATTTAACTGTAGAAAAAAATATAATTTACCCATTTAGTATTGAGGTGACCTTTCAATGAAATTATTTTCCTAGCAGGCACAGTTCGCAAAAATTCTACAACTTTTACAGGATCTTCGGAATCCATTCCGAGCATCTTCGCAATCCTGAAGCCATTTTTCATATCCTCACCTGTGCGCATACTCTTGATAAGAGTGATGGGGCCACTTTGTAAAATGGCTTTGTGCATTAAACCTAAATTATAACAATTTATCAATTAGCAAATACAATGTATAGATCTAGTAATGAGTTTAAAAGACATATCCAATCGAGTAATTTTGGCACCCAATTGTTTGTGTTATATAATCAATGCCGGTTTCAAGTTAAAAATTGTTAAGATTGTGTCACTGATTGATCGGCAAACATACCTTTTGCGGCCGGCAACATAGTAAGCAAGTGGCAAGTCATCGATCCGCTGCTATTACCAAAAATTGTAACGTTATCAGGATCTCCACCGAACGCTTCGATATTCCGTTGAACCCACTTAAGCGCGAAGATTGCATCTCTCAAAGCTTGATTGCCCGGTGCAACTTCGTGTCCGACACTAAGAAAACCTGTATCCAAAAACACAAGGCAAGAATTATATAAACTTGAGATTATATAGTAAAAGTAAAGTCTATTGAATTCGAAGTGATCCTATACCCATAGGTCCCAGTCTGTAATTCACGCCGACAAGCACCCAATCTCGTGTCATGAAATAGTCCTCTCTGTAGATACAGTCATTGGCTGAATCTTCGACGAAACCACCGCCATGAATATAGACCATCACAGGTCTTTTGCCACCAATTTTATTTGTATACACATTTAAATAAAGGCAGTCCTCGCTACCGATGATATCATAAGGTTTTGGACCATCGGATTGATACTGCATTGATACGTCGCCTGCATGCTTCGATGCGTCTCGGACGTCGGACCATTTAGTTGGTGGTTGAGGTTCCTTATTTTTAAAGGGAAAGACTTTATTTGCTTATAAATAAAAACGTTTTTCCTTTGTTTGGATCAAATTCAGACGTACATATTATTATTAAGATAAGTTTGTTTTAATAAATTTTTTTTTTAAATTGAGGGTCTGGAAACTAAACGGGCACATAGCCAATGCTGTTCAAATGGGCTATGTGCTCTTTTAGTTTCCAAACCCTCAATTGTGAATTATTTCAACAATGTATGTTTAAAGAATTTCTACTTCTTTCTGATTCAAAATTTTCGCAGAAAAGTGTATTTTTCTGTAATAATCAAAAATTACGTTTTATTTATTATAATGATCCCTACAAATGTTAGACAAGTAATTTTTTTTTTTTTTTTTTTTTTTATAATTGATATTAATTAAATAATTTTTTTATATTAATTTTCTTTAAATTCTAAAAAAAATGGAAACGACAATTTGTAAATTTGCCTTTTCTCACTTAATCTACGTAAAAATTACTTTCTCCATTGAATAATGAATTAATTATTAATTATAATCAACTTCACCTTGAAGCGTAGAGGACCGATCGGTGGTTGAGCATAGGGAATACCCTTAAATGCGAAATAAGTTGGTCCCAAAAGACTTTTAAATGTGATACCCTGGATTTTTCCTTCACTTATGGTAATAATTGGACGTTCCATGATGACAGACTAAAGTGTACTACTTTGTGCGAGTGTTTGCAGTGAATTTTACTTTGTCAAGTCAATAAAGGCTTTATCAAAATATCTTAAAAAGATAAATGCTCAAACATTTCCGTTGATATGCATGTTGATAATTACTTTTAATCACGTATTTCATCTTCAAACATTTCATGTTACAAATTTAAGAGAAAATATTTTAAATATTCAAGTGTAGCTATACAGATAAACTTATATCTCAGCAGTTATATATCTAAAATATTTTCCGTTATATAAGTATACATTTAAGAAATTTTTTTTCATATACTTTAACAAAAAAGAATAAATGTTCAACCTTCAGTTTTATCAGTGTTTCTATTTATTTTACTGGCATTTTGAAGTTTACATTTTGATAGTGACTAAACTGAATTTTATAATAGCTTAAGATGATAAAGATCATCTAAATGTATAGACTTAATCTTGAAATATATATAATGGCGAAAGGAAAATATATATAACAGAAAATGTAGATTATTTAAAAAAAATTTACATCAAAGTTAAGGATTATTAAATTATACATGTAAACTAAATAAATTATTTATTTATGGACATCTCATTCAGAACAAAAGTAAGGGCATATTTTATATAAATCGTAATCTTCAAATACAAAAGAAATTCGATCTGCCACTAATATGTTTAATATCAATGAGAATTCGAAAAAAACTGAGCAAGTTAAACTTATATTTATTAGATCTTGTTATAAAAAAATTATATTAATCTTTAGGAAAATCAAATTAAATTAACAACAATTATAAGTTTAGTATAAATAATTTATAATTGAATCATAATTATTTAAGTTATTCAAAATTATAAGAAAATGATTAATAATTTTTAATTAAATAGTTTTATTTTTTACTCAAGAAGAAATATTTATTAAAGTATTATGAAATGTTATCTAAAAATAACAATAATACTTTAGATTAAACGTACCGTACAATTACAAAGCTTATAAACTGATAACGATAAGTGAATATATATTAAAAAATGATACGAATAAATTAAATATGTGCAGAGACAAATCGTAATAATTCCATTTTAAAATTTCCCTTAATAATTTCAAAATTGATCATTAAAAAATTATAAAAATCTCTATACTAAAATCTACTCGAAATCCTTTGACAATCCTCTTCCTCTCGCCATGAATCGATTTACTCAACCATAGCCTAATAAGGAATTCAAGCTCCAAGAGACATATCAGATCAAAGTGGATGCATAACTTGGTCAATTCGCCAGCTGTGCAAAAGCACTTTGAGAATAATTAATTCGATGTATGCTGTCAAAGTGCGGTACAATTATCGAATTGTCCGCTTCGCCTCTATCATTCATACAATTTTGTTTAACAATTGTCGCTTGAAAGTCAATACTGCAACTATTGAGGCAGTTGTGCTTTATAGGTACCCATTCATGATAACAGTTTATTGGATGACGAAGAGAAGAATTTCTATATATAATTTTTGGTAAAAAAACCATGTGTACTGCCAACTTCATTGGAAGTTAGCAGTACATACTCTGAAAAACAGTGATGAAATGCTGCTGCGACCTTCGGGCCTGCACAGGAATTTGCCGTTTTTTATCCGTTAAAGAACG
>JAPYZA010003246.1:0-19170 GCA_030522685.1 Eupelmus azureus | reverse complement strand
AACACATCCTCGTCCAGAAATAAAAAGACACTCACATAATCAGACGGGAATTCCAATCTATAATTGCGTAGCCTATATATATTCCATCTCCAGGACAAACACGCACGGCCAGCGCGTCGTCGAAATAACATTGACGAAGATAGCCGAACCGGGCAAGAAAAGGTTACCCCTATATACATATATACCAACTACAAAGAAACTCTCATCCAAGTCGCACTGGCTACACAAGAGTAATATTAATGGCAGGCCTATGTGTGAGTGCGTATAGTACGTGAGCTCGAGGGAAAATGGCTATTCTCTCCCCTGCGCGTATGTGGCTCGCGCGTAATTAGCAAGCCTCCCCCAGCCTATCGTCACTTCCTCGTAGTTTTGCCTACCGGACTTGCTTTCTCTCATCTTCGATATTTACCAAGTTGCCATGGAGCGGCCTGGCTACACCCCAGCATCTACGGATGCAATTTTTCCAGGGGGCGCAGTTATAGCGCTGAGCGAGTGTGTGTATACAGAACGGGAAGGGGATTCACGCGTGTATCTAAATATTCGAAGGGGCTTTCCCTTGTTTCGCGTAATTTCCCAGTGAAAGAGAGAGGCTGGCTCCGCGTTGTGTTTCCAGAGCTGAAAGCGAGTGTCTAATTACACGGCCGGGGGAAGGGAGAACGGTGAGTGTGTGCCTTTTGCCACTCGGTGATGTGCACTTTTCACGATTCCTATTCTCGCCGAGTTATAGATGCGTCTGGCGTACAACATTCGACGCGCTCGTTGCTTGGGATTTGCACGTTAATTGCGACGCTTCTTTGATGAATAATAATAATTCCAGCCGGTCATTAGCTCGTTCCGAAGGAAATTCGAGATTGTAATTTTCGAGGGAATTAGCGAGCCGACGGTGAGTTTCGATCAACTCGCAGACAAGCCTGCGCAGAGGAGTATATACGGATGCTTATCGGTGAATCTCATGATTGTAGACTATACCATCTCGGTATACAATGTTTCTCTAATTGCTGCTCATCTGGCTGTGCAATCGAACTCTTTATTACCAGAAATCTAAATACAATCATCACAGGCCAGTAATAAATTGGATGACGCTCATCCAATCAAACAACTCTCTGCAACTCATCTTTCCTCAAACGCAAGCAACGCCGAATCAGCCTGAGCTCTCTGATCACTCCTGCAAGTCATTAACTCGAGTATAAAAAAAAGAACCTAGTAACCAGCGGCATTACCCTAATCCAAGATCATTTTCCCGGCTCAAAAACGGCCGATTCGTGATGATTAGAGGAGCCGACCGCCTGTGCTCGTTTAGCATTCGCCCGCACAACATTAACGCAAGCGGTGGCGTGACTGATTCGAGAAATGTAGGAAAACGCGCAGCCTCCGCGACTGACTCACATGTCGGCGTTATTTGCTTGATGAACGATTTGCTCGGCTTTCTCTCTCCCTTCTCCACGTCTCTATCCCTTGCCCTGTATACGTCTATATACACATGTATCTCTCTGTCCTTGCGACTGCACTCGCTGAGAGGCATAGCGCCTGCAAAGTGGAATTGAAGAGAAGGCATTGAGGTTTGCTGGAGCAGAAGGCATGGAAGAGGCGCGTTTTGTCGTGAGTTACATGGTCTGGTGAGTACGATGCCCGAGATTCTATGCATCAAGACGTATATGCTTTTGGTCTTTGACGCGAGAGGACGGCATAGGGTTTTTTTCAAGGCTAATTTGAGGATAATTGGGAGGGATATTGTTGAGGAGGTATCGTAATGTTGTGTATTTATTTATTTTTGTAATTATTGTTCGGGTAGTTTGGCTGTTTAATTTATTTATTTATGTAAGTGGAAGAAAATTATCATACAATCAGCATAAAAATGTATGCAGAAGAGCTTAGGCAATGGTCGTTCTCTGTATTTGCTTATACAGGCAGAGAGGAGAAGATGAAATCCCGCAATAAAGTCTGGGGATACGTGAATGGCGTTAACTAAGGGCGCCGAATAATCAATATTTTCCCGAAATAAATACTTATTCCGGGCTTTTGTTCCGTTTTCGAGCTCAGAAATATCATTCCACTTTTTGAATCAATCCAAAACAAACAATAATATTACATGCGTTAAACTCATTAAATTTTTTAAACACAATTTATCTAAATTTTTCCATTATTACATCATATGGCAGTATAAAAAAAACACTGCGTCAAACTGTACGAATTAATGAATTTTCTTCAACCTTTGCAAAATAAATAATTTGAAAACCTCCGTCAATCTAAAATATTAATACCACGCGCCAGGCTAATCAAGATATCAAAGTCAGGCGGCGGGGCGCCGTGATTCGGTTTTCTGCGATCACGAGCCAATAGCTCTTTCTCTCTCTCTCTCTCTCTCCTCGTCAAAGTGCCCTGGGCAAGGCTCGCCTTTAATCTCGCGGTGTTTGCATGGCGCACGGGCTTTACGGTCCACGTCCTGTCCACCCCTATGCCTGTCCTGCCTCGCGCAAGACCGGACAAACGAAACAACCCTCATTTTATACGACCTCGAGGGAAAATTGAATTATCTCCTTCTCTCTCTCGCTCTCGCTCGCTCCGTGGTTTTCTGCGCGCCGACTGCAAAAGTTCTATTAAGTACATATTGGGAGGCCGCCCTTATTGAGCTTGAATATTTATGACGCGAGCGCGTGCGAGTGGTGTTTATGGTCGTGGTTTTCATTTTTATGATGATTGATTTGGATGGACAGTCGGGTGAAAACGCTCGAGATGGGTTTGACGCTGTTTTATTTGGGAAGGTTCTTATATATTAAATTTATTGCTTGATGATTGTTGTAGTTAGGAAGTGGGTGTTTTTTTCGTGAGTGTAGATTGAGATGTCTGGATAAAGATCGAAAGTAGAATGAAATAATTGTACCCGCATCTGATGGAAACTGAAATTTGTGATTTTATCAGAAATTTACTTGTTTAATTAAGATAAGTCGTGAGTCTTAGCATCGTCTATAGGCTATTATTAGAATTTATTTTTAGCTTTCTTAATAAATAAATAATTCGTCCCTAAGAGAATCAACTGACATTAAAAGCACGCTTTATTATTCAGAAAAGAAACATGTTCATTAATCTACACATGAAAACCGACGACCAAAATCCAGGTCATGGACCCCCGCAACACTCGTCAAGATTTGCGTATAAACTACTCTCCCCAACGGCCAGAGAGGAAAAAAAGCGCTCCGTCCATTAATATCCCCGAAAAAAGAGCAGCCAAAGAGAAAGAGAGAGACTTTCCCCAGACACGCGATTTTCGGAAAATCGAACACTTGTCCCTTTTTCCAGGGCGCTCGACCCGCTATATAGCACACTGGCACGGCACTTCGCATAAACAGAACCATTCGTCTGGCGAGTGGCTCTTGGCCCCCCTCGACTCCCTTTCCGTCTCTCTCTCTCTCTTCCAATGGCCACTCTTTTTTTCTCCCTCTTTGCATTCGCGCCACCCCAGAGCGGCGCGCGAACTCCATTCACGGGTTTATCACTGTCCAGATAACAACGATTTACCTACAGGCGAGAGCCGGTGCGGTCAGGAGGGGGGCGAGTAGAGGAGAGAGAGAGAAGAAAAAAGACCAGATTACCCGGGAAGAATAGAGGAGAGAATGAGAGAGAGTGCGAAGGAAAGAAAGGGTTGGGTCGTCCCGCCCCCGCCGCCCTATCTCCCTCTCTCTCTCTCTCTCTCTCTCTCTCTCTCTCTCTCTCTCTCTCTCTCTCTCTCTCTCTCTCTCTCTCTTTATCTACCTTCTCTCTCTTCTACTCTCCCTTCAGCGTTTTCGGCATAATGGACCTCTACATTACTTATTCGTCTCCCGACAAACGCACATATGCGCTCTCGCCGGAAACCGCGACTCTACCTTAGCAGCCTTGACGATCGAACGGGACCCTACTAGCTCTCTTCTGGGCGCGTATCGCCGAGAATTAATTATTCTTGACGAAGGAGAGAGCTTTTCAATGTGGCTCTCGCAGGGTGATACTGTAGTGCTGCCACGTGCCGGATATGGAATTTTAAATTTATCGATGGAGGTAATGGAATATTGGCTGTTGGCGTGTTGTGGAGATTCAGGGTCCAGGATGCGTGCTCGCTAAGATCTTAATCATCGCTTTGTTACACTGTCGAGTTTGAAAAGTCAGTTCCTACTGTGGCTGTGGTCTGCAGAAGCTTTCCGAGCTATTCGTATTTTCAGCCAATTCTTCATTCTATATATATATATTAAAATGTTTGTATTGGTGAATATATTTTTGATTATCGAGAATTAAAGCCATCAGGTTTTTAAAGCGGCAACGCATCTCACATCATCATCCAGCAATTACTCCCTAACAACCAGCTAACCATCTGTTTACGCAGCAGAAAATCACTCAACGACGCAATCGAAAACGAATCCATCAACAATGCCGAAGCCCACCATTTGTCAAGCTTGCGCGCCGCGAATGCTTTGCGCGCGATCAAAAGTCAAGAGGCCAGCCGAGCGTGCAGAGCCGCGCGCAGAGGCCAGGAACGTATTAGCGAGAGCAGCCGAGTATAATCCAGCTCTCTTTGCTCGTCGCGTGCTCGAAGGAATTGAAAATTCCGCTCTGCTTCCCAGCCCTTGCGGAAAGGCGCTCGATATATATACAGGACGGGCGAAAAAACAGATAGAAAAGGGAACGGAGGGGGGGGGGTGAGTAAGTAAAGCGGCGACGGATAAAGCGCTCGATATAAGATTAATAGTGGCTGGTGAGAGAGAAAGAGAGAGACGGGGGCGAGATGGTGATTCCGCCTTTGAAGGTGGACCAGAGCTACGCGCGGCCAAATTGAATCCTGTTTAGGACAGGAGCTAGCCCGAGGCTATCTGGCAATAAGTAAATTGCCCGCCACCTATCTCCACGGCTGCTCTGTCCTCTTTCTCTCTGTTCTCTTTCCATATCGGCCGCTCGATCTTTTCTTTCTTGGCTTTAGCGCGAAAAAAGGAGTTTCCTCTTTGGAAATGAAAGTGGGGTGCGGATGCCGGCCGACCGCCCACAGCCTGTGAGCTCCCGATACTCCGCGGGATGAATTTCAAATTGCGGCCTTTTATCGGCCCGTGCTGCTATTTACTCGTTTGTATTTATTTATTGATGGCTTTGCGGCCGAGCGGACGCGAAGCGAAGCTATACGCGCTGATATATTGGCAAAATTAACTTATCGTGCTTTTACTGTTAAATTAAAGCAAAATCAATTTAATAGATTAAGAAAATATACAGCTCCGAAAAATATATTCTCAACTAAAATGCACAATCCAAATTCTCTCAATAGTAGCTCTATTCCCTTTCGCCCCTGGCCAGAAAAGCGATACAGCAAACCGAGCACTTTTGTGCCTCGCGTATAGCCGGCTCCTTTTGAGGATCGCGCACAACAAGCTAGCGTACACACGGATCCCAGGGCGCCGAAAGTTCACGAACCCGCTGGATTATGAGTTTGATTGATGGGCGCATTTGTGCGGGCCCGGAAGTGCGTCCCGTTCGGATCGCTCGCATTTGCTTATCGGATATTAGCCGTGAATGAGGCCGGAGAGTCTAAGGAAGCCGTGAGATAAGTCGGCCTGACGCAGGCCACGAGACCAGCGCGATGTTTATTACGACTTATTATAGGGCCCTGCGCTGGATTAACGGTATGCGCGATGGCTAATGGCGTGTACGAGAGCGAAAGATGAAAGAACGCGAACACGTGTTCGATTGGCTGCTATTGTGTGATGAGTTTTCGGGTGGGGACGTGGACTTTGAGTGTTTGAATAAACGGCGATTATGGAGTCGAAGTTAGAGTTTGTGATAATAAATTGAAATTATGATTTTTTTTTAAATATTAATTTTATTAAAAAATGTTATCTGATATTGACGCGTATATATTGGCGAATTCGTTTTGAATAAGACGTGAGAATATCGGCGTGAAAAATGTATTTATCTTAATGCTTAGTTTAGAATTTTTAATAGCTGATGCAATATCTAAATTAGAGCTGCCGTATCGTGAGTGACGTGGACGAGTATAGAAATCAATGAGATAAGGATGAGCTGGAGGTAAACGATAAGTGAAGTAAGACAAGATCGTGTCGAACTTCGCCTACAAAGTAATTATTTCTTTTCTCGGAAAAAGGCTTTTAATTAATTTATTCGAGGCGCGTAGACGATAGAGAGATTAAATCGTCCCTGGCTTTAAATGAGCGTAACGCTTTTCCAATTCTCTTTGGTTAGCCTCGTTACGTCGACTCGGTCGATATTTTCCTCTGCTGTTTTTCTCTCCTTCGTTTTTTTCCCGACTCTCCTCGACTTTTAGATGCACGCTGTGACTTTAATTTAACCTGGAAAGTACCTTTTCTACTCTTTTGCATTTAAATTAAATTTTTCTTCAAGTCCAACTATTCCAACAAATAAGAAGTTTAAACATCGTTTAAAAGTGCATAATTAAAATACAATTACACATTTTAATTCCATTCAAACGAAAACAACCCGATTACATTATCATCCGAAAATCATTCTCTCAACCATCGAATCGCAATTTCGAATTTCCATCGCGCTCCAGTTCACCCCTCCAAGCATCACGCGAGCCTCCCGAGCCTCCCCCAAGAAAGAATCAATATAGGCGCCGCCGGCGCGCCCGGTAATGGGCGCCATTTTTCGCGAAAATGCGAATAACCTCGCGGTATTTCATCTCTCGGCGCGCCGCTCACGGGGAAGGGTTCGCTCCATCTGGGCGCAGGCGCGAACCGCCCTCCCGCGCCCAACTCGCTGCACACATATATACATATATATCGCTGCCACAGCGCATAACTCGCGCACCCCTTGGGCGCTGCTCTCTATACATATACCTTGCTGCCGCGAGCCAATCTGCATGCCGAGGCGCCATTTTGTAAAGCTTGAATTTAAAGTAGGGACAACCCTTTTAGAGGCGAGCTGCTATTCGTGTTCTGGCTTGTTGGGTTGGATTGTGGGGAGGGCTGTTTTTTAGGGTTGAATAGGCGCGCATGCAAAGCAGCTAAGGTAGGCGATTGGTCGGAGGGGTTGGGAGATGGTGATGCAGAGGGTTGGTGTAATGGCGAGATTGTGGTTCAATTTTTTCTTTTATTTTTATCTAATTTTGTTTTAAAATGCAGTGAATGCGAAATAATTTTATAAAGCTCTCTACATAATAGTAATAGAATATTATAAATTAAGTTATCTTATTTCGTTTGATACGACGAGTACCGCCGAAATCAAGTGGTTTGCCGTTTTCAATTAAATCTATAGACGATACTTGCTAAAAATATAACAAATAGCTCAGCTTTCAATAAGCCTCCCGATAATACATCTGAACTGTTTATTCACACTTATAACAATCCATCAAATTTATTCGTTCTATCGATAGAAATGATATGAACTTATCGCGTCGTTGATAATGAAAGTGGGTTGGGGATTTGACAATTTATTGTTGATTGCCGAAGTTCTGCGGCCCCATGTTAATGACTTTATTATCAAAGCCTTTAGAGAGATAATAAAATACGAGTATTACCTAATTTAGAGATCTGATTTCAGGTAAATTAAAATACATTTAATAATTATTCCTCTTTTTAAGACACGTGTCAATAAAAGTACAAAGAATTTAAATTTTCCAAGTTAAACACGAATTTCAAACACAAGAAAAACTCAATGTAATTCTAGTTTCAAGTAACTCTAGTTTAACGTATACATCTTACTAAACATCAATATTTCCAAAAGCAACATCTAACCAACAAAAATTTTTAAAAATTATTTATCACGCCATCACCATTACGCGTACCTACGTTTCACACTCAAGTAAAAAAAAAAATCAGAAGCCATATTGCCGGCACGCGCATAGGCAAAGCAAAAGCCCAAACAGAGAAAGGGGTGAAAAAAGCGTGTGCTCTCGCCGGAGAGAGAGAGAGAGAGAAGGGGACCGCGCGATTTTAAAATTACAATGGCAGGCACACGTCGCGGCGCAATCTATCCATCCATTCGCCAGCAGAGTCTAGTTGCTGGTCTCTATATGTTTAGAGGAGACGCGCGGCATCTGCGTGGCTGTTATTCCCGCTGAAGAGAAAGAGAAAGGGAGAGTTAGGAGGTCCACCCTTATTTGTGTCGGTCGCGTGCGCGCGATCGGCTAATGCTTTATGCACGCACGGAAATCATTGGATAAATATACAGGCTGTTGGTGGGACAAGAGATTCGAATCGTATAATCTTTGAAAACCGGATTAGGAAATAGATTCTGTTTTCCTTGGCTAACCTCGTTTTTGTATTTTTTAATAAGCTAATTATTGAAAACAATGTTAAAAATTAAATTTAAAAACGTAGTTAGTAAAATAATTCTAGGGCCACTCGAACTCAATAAATTACAATCTCTAAGCCGAACAAATTCATTCCGAAATCCGTAAAATCTCCGAGCAGCAAGCCAGTAGCTCACAGTCTCGCTCTCTGCCTCGACATCCCCGGAGCTGCTCCAATAACAGCGCGCATACGCTCTCAGTTCGGCAGCCACGAACCGGCCACGCGCCTCGCCTATATATCCCCTTTCCTCTCTGCGCACACACACAGACTCTTTCTCTCTCACCTTCCAGTCAGCTCCACTCGCGCATTTTCATCGTCAAATTCTCTCCGGCCCTTTTTCCAGAACCCAAGCGCGCATATATACATATACACTGCAGACTCGGGATCGCTGGCTGCATCGCACAGCACCCTTCCCTCAAACATTTTAAACTCTCCCTCTCCCCCGTCTCTTAGCCCGACATTCTATACCTCTGCGCGAGCGCGTGGCGCGCGAAAGGTATAAAGAGAGCGACTCTTTGGCCACACGCTTCGGAAATCGGCGCGACAAAAGGGGGCCGACCTACCGTTACGCAATTCTTTTTCGTTTCGGTGACAGACGAAATGCGCGCGCGAGCTCAACAGAGAGCGAGAGAGAGAGAGAGAGAGAAAGAGACACGAGCCTGGCGCACGCACCCTTTTGTCGTTTGCCAGCGAAAGGAGAGCGCGTTAGACAGTTTTTGGATGCAGAAGCAAGCTGGATCTCTTGACAGTGGATGCTTTTAGAATCTTGTTTTCGATGATGATTAGAGGCTTGTTAAGGGTGCTGAGGTTGCGTTTGAATCGGACGATTTTTGATTGATTGATTTTGGAATTTTTTGAATATTCCTTCGAGGGTGTAATAATATAATTTTGCTATATTACTGAAAACATAGTGCTATAAAATCTGATAAAATCAATATCGAAAAGTTACCCGTAAAATAAAGCTGCAGCAGGAAAGTAAAAGCTCGAACCACCGATCGACTCTACAATGTTGCAGAATCACCACTGATTACACCTCTAATAAACCGTCATCACTTATGAGTCGCTTTGTAAGCTTAAGGACAATCGCCGCGGCATCGTAAATCGGCTTTAACGAGCGAGCAGCGCTCCTCGAGAGAGCACAAAGCCCCGAGAAATTAGAAAAGTTCTCCCGTCGATTCCCGCGCATTTGCCTCGCTTATATACATACACAGCACACGATCCTATCTATCTACGCTCTCTCGCGCTCGCTCGGAAAACTGCCGACGTCATACAGCCATGCATTTATGCATATAGTATGCAGACGCATGCGTCTATGCTAATCCAGATGCGCGCGCGATCATCGGAATCATCGCAATTACGCGCAAGCGCGCATGCAAATTCCCCGTGGCTCTTTTTCCGCCGAATCATCCGGCGGAATCACGCGCGCGCTAATTAATCTCGCGCCCTACCGAACTTTCCATAACAGCGGCTCTCCGCGTTTATGCAATTCGACGATATACGATTAATCACCGCGCTGGCTGATTCTAGTTTCATTTCCGGGCGCGAAAGCGCGCTTGAAAAATTGCGCTGCAATAATATCGGGAAGTGAGATGCGATTATTTTCGCGAGAAGGTGACGGAAGACGCGGTTACGCTTTTGTTTGCTTGAGTGTGGAGTGGTTCGCGCGCTCGTAATATACCTTGCGCGATTGTGCGCATGGATTTGTGTAATTAAGCAACGGGGGGAACGGCGGGCCGAGAAAGTTTTTCGAATAAATTTGTTTTCCCTAAGTTTTTATCGCGCGGATTATGAGGGGGCTTTGCGCAAACGCGAGATCGCACGCGATTATTATGCTAAAGCGGAATGAAAATTTGCGAACGCGTGCGATGTATTATGCGGCGGGTTATGCGCCTGGAACTTTTGTTTTCGTTCGGGATGGTCCGACTCGAGCTGGAAAAGTGAAAGAGACGAGCGGTTAATTAAACGCAGCGCGGTGGAAGGAGACGGTTGGGAAGCGCCGGCTGATAATGGAAAATTTTGCGACTGTTGGTGAATGCTGTTTTTGCATATTAATATTTGTAAAAAAGAAATTTAACTTGGCTCGTTCCTTAAAGAGCTGTTGTTCGAATAATTTTTTTCTCGTTGTTAGATTAAAATACTTTTATCTGATGTATAAATATTCAAAAGTGTATTCATATAATTTAATAAACGTGAACTTTCACTAACCGTAAACTATATAAATTTACTATTGTTCCTACTTACACTCAAAACAAACAATTACAGTAACCCAGCCAAGGTAGTAGACTCAAAAACAGCTCTAAGAATAACACTAATTTCAAATCCAACGAATCTCCCCAATATAAAATCAAGCCCGCTCCCTCGCTCTCGGCATTTCGTCTCTCCACTGAACCGCAATGGCCCGCCGACGTGTAAAACTGCGCTCCCAGCTACATACAAACGCACAATCGAAAATTTCCCGATTAAGCTGGGCGCGCGGCGCTCTCCTTTCGAAAAGCGACGGTTAACGATGCGTGCGTCTTCGCGGAAGAGGAGAGGAATAAAAGGGCACAGTACAGAGGGGTGAAGTCGACGTCGCGAGGGTTTTGACTCGATATCTGATTGGTCGATGCGTCGCGCGCATGGCGCTGCACTGCGAGGAGCTGCATGACGAGACGTAGACGGGTATATATAAGAGGGAGTGTCGCGGCCTGGAGAGGAGACGATCTGAGAACGCGGAGATGCGAGGAGTATGCGGAGTGTATCGGTAGAAGAGGATTTGGATTTTTAAATTTTTACTTAATAAATCTGTGAGATTCAAAAACTTAAATAGAAATATTAAAGTCGGTGAAATTAACGAAGCCGCCGTCAGAGCGACAAAAATAAACCCAGAATCTCTAACTAAAACCTCCATCTACGCAAAGAAAAAAAGCCAATCCAGATCTGCCGCGTGAGAGCAGACAGCGCGAGTAACCGCACACGGCGAGCAGAGAGCTCTATAGTTGGCGACACTCGCGCAAAACGTTGTTGCATCGAGAAAGAGTCGCTCTCGGCGGAAAACTGCGTGTACATAGAGCGAGGAGAGCGGCGGGCGGTCGATGCCGTGCAGCTGCCATGGCAACTGCTGGAGCAGCAGCAGCGAGACGGGAAATCGACTTGGAAAAACTGGTAGCATTGACCGTCTTCTACTCTCTCTCTCTCTCTCTCTCTCTCTCTTTCTCTACGCTAGTCGTCGCGACGAACGCGAAGAGATTATGCGTCTCGCGGCCTGCATAGTCGCGCGCGCGACTCCCGGGAATATTGCGCAAATATGAATAATGGAGGCAGATGACGCGATTTCGCTGCTCCCAGATGGAAATGGACGCTGGCTCGGGGAAGAGATAGCCTTGCGGCTTTTTGTATTTAAATAAGCGCGTGTGGAGAGCTGAGACTGGATGGTTTTCGTGGGTAATCAGAGGGATATGGTTTTTAGGGCGGAAACTAGGAGATGTAAGAAAAACTTGGCTGTTTGTGGAATATAACGGAGTTTATATATATATAGTTTAAGGTTGCTTCAGCCTTAGTTTTTACATAGTGTAGTTTATAAATAAACTATACCGATTGTAACACTTTCCTGACCGCGTAAAAGTTTTGCTTTCGACTAAAGCAGTGATACGCGCGTTTGTATTTTATTTCTAATTAGAGTTATTAGTATAATTATTCATCGCGGTAACGGAGAAACTTTATTTAGCTAACTTTTATTTCATTTTATTATCATTTAATTATTATACTTAGACGGGCGCGCGTTGCGCATAATCCGCTACTTCCATCTGCTTTGCACTAATCTACATCAGAATATACGTTAACTTGAAATTTCTTTTTTTTTTCTTATCTGCCTCGCATTAATCTCGCGGCGCACAAAAGAAAAATATTCGCACCCAAAGCGCAGCGAAAAAAATCGCCGACTGCATTACGGCAGAATTTCGGATCTTATCGTCAAATTTATGCGCGGATCGCGCGCAAACGTTTCTTTGCACTCTCGCACAAACAGCCGAGTAGGTGCACGTGTGTGTATCTATCAATCAGACTATAGCCAGCCTCGAAGCTAGCCGGTGAAAATAGACGAGGCGCTTTTGTGGATCGTCGGAAGTGCACCTACGTGATTCCGTTCTTATCGTCCGTGGAAAGTTTTCTTATGCCTTTATGGCCGAGCTGTCGTCTTTGTCGCTCGAGATTCCAGCTTTCCATTAATGAAGTTATAACCGAGCGCGCGGTTTCTTTTTGAAAGGTTCGATAAGGCGAGCGTGGGTATATGTATTCTTTTGGAAAAGAGCGAGATTGGTATCGGCGGTATTAGCTCTGTTTCTGTATGCCGTAGATAAAACGGCTATATCTGAATGTCAAAGAGGTGTAAATGTTAGAAATAGAAGCTAGATAAGGCTATTAATATGAATCACGTTCTAAGATTATTTTCCAACCGAACGGTCTGATCGATTCGTTAGTACATTAGAAATTACTAGATACCCATCAGATTGCAATCGCCGGCATTAGAGGGATTAACTTATTAATACAATTGCAAGTATAACCCCAACATTACCAGGAAACCTACACCCAAACAACAAGCACTTCCTGCTTCTATCATTAAAAAAACAAAATTTCCATTCCAGCCACAACAATCCAAAGCCATTAATACAATAAACAAATCGCCGAGTCAAAAGCCCCGAAAGCAGCACAATCCATCTCCCAAGCCGTCACGCCGTCACATCTCACTCCTCGCAATCCCATGCACAATAGAGCGACCGAAAAGCGCGCATCCTCGCAACGTCGGCCGCTGCACAAACCCATCCTCCCAAGCGCACACCTCTCGGGCTTAATTAGCGTGACGTTCCCTTACGTCATTAAAATCAAAGAGCGCAAAGACTCGGCGCTCGTTAAAAAGACTCCGCGCACACGCGACAATATTCCTGCCTGCAAGTATAATGACATCTTCCTCCGCCCCCTCTTCCTCTCTCTCTCTCTCCAGAAAGAAAACTCAGGCGTATACTCGCGCTTATGTACGTAGATGTACATACGCCTTGAAGGCTCATCCGCGCGTTCAGACGATAAACAGAAAACGGAGAGATAAAGAGGTGTAGTTGCGCGATCGGGGCCAAGAGGTGATAAGCCCGGCGGGTCGCACCTCGATTTTCTCTCGCTCTTTTTTTTTTAACGCCTCAAAGTCAAACAGCATTATCGGAGCCGTGAGTAACGCCGAATAAATCAAACGATGAATTATGGGCGAGCCGGGTCTGATAATGCGCCGGCCGACTCTTTCCGAAAGTCTGGAATATTTGGTTACGATCGACGCGTATCGTTAATCGGCGCCGGCTATGTTGGACGACTGGTTGAGTCTGTTTTTTTAGGCGTCGCATTTGAATGATGGGTTGGGGTTATTAAAGAGGAGGATAGGTGTGTTTTGGAATTAGAAGGTTAAAGGCTTGGAGTTCGGGAGGTTGTAAATGGAATATGTTTTTTAAGTAACAGGCAGCGTTGATCTGGGCAAACAGTTGAAATTGAAATTTACGGTTTCGTCTTAATCCTGATAAGACGATTAGTTATTTATTATGTGTGCTCGTGATATGTATACTTTAAGGTAGAAACTATTCTTTTTGTAAGAATATTAAGTACTCAGCATATAAAGAAAAAGCCAATATTTAATGGAAAATTTTGTACGGAATTTTGAAAAAACTTTCCACGAGACTAATATGTTCACCTAAACTCTGTACCTCATGCAACTGCAACATTACGTCACGATGCCTCCTAAAACCCAACAGCCAACACCTCGCCATAATCCAAAAATCCGAGCAAACTCGCCGCGCCGATTCATCACCCAATCCCAAAATCACCTGACACCAAACAATCCCCTCACAAAAAACACCATTCCTCTCAACTCCAACTCCGCTCCAACCAAAAAAAAATCTCACCTAGAAAACAGTTTCGCCAGTCGCTTCTTCCCGATTTCGCGAGCGCGCGCGCGACTCTACCAACACCTGCGACCCGAAGATCCACGGTCCTCGATTAAATCACTCCCCCCTCCCCATCTTGAGCCTCGACACCTCTCCGATATTAGGAGCCAGGCCGCTATCCTGTCCCAGATTAGGCGCAGCTGTAAACAGGCTCTATATTTGCATTTGCCGAGAGCGAGCGGCTCTCGCGTGTATATAGCACTATCGTGGCGGCGGTATCTGCCGCGCGTGGACTACCTACCCTTTGCCGCTCTTGCTTTTTCGTCTAATAAGCGCTCTAGCGCTCACGATTTCCTAATGGCTTTATCGGCGAGCTCGATCGATCCTCACGATGCCCCCCTAGTCGACGGCTCCTGCTGCTGCTGCTGCTGCTGCTGGCTCTGTCCTATCGGTCGTCTGTGATCGCGAGCAGAGGTGAGAGAGAGTCTAGTTGATGCTCTGCTGGCTGCTCTTTTATATATTACTCGTGTTTTGTTGGCTGAGCGAGCGTTTTACGTCAGGGCTGAGAAAGTAGTGGAAGAGACGAAATTTTCGATGGGTTGGCTGGATGGGATATATAGCTATGCTGGAGTCGAAGGCGAGGAGTTAACGTTGTAGTGAAATGGATTTCTATTGTTTTGCGTCAGGATTATGATTAGGAGTTTTTTTCAGACAATTTTGAATAATTGACATTGATTGACGGCGTTTTGGAAAAAAAAATGATTCACGATTCTCGGTAAATTATAAGCTATTGATTATAATCCGCAATAATAAATAGTTAATTCTGTAACATTAAACAGATACAATTACTAAATACTTATTTGTAAATATAAACAAATGATTACTTTATAATTCTTCAATTTGATGAATCAGTCAATGGACTTTTCGTGTTTATCAGACTGTCAGCTGTACGACTTTTTTTTTTAAAGCTATTGATTATTTTCTACGGTTTCCGATAGATATCAGTTTAGCTTCGTGTGGTTTTCGTTCGTTAAACGGGGGAACGTTTGTAATGTATGAGTATATATCTGATTGATCGAATGCGCAGTTACGAGGCTGCGATCAAATCCACGCTTTAGACTTTCCCATGCGATCAGAACACTATAGCTCTAAATTAAAAAATTCTACAAGTGGCTAATGTTACACTATTTTAACATTGTTTCAAATTTTAATAATTACTTCTACACCCTAATTACCAAAGAACATTACACCTTTATTCAACAAGTAGAAAAAACAAACAACCAACCCGAGCGCATCGCGCCACAAAATCGCAGCGATAATACGAAAACAATAAAACAGATGTGCACACAGCGCGTTAATCCAAAAAGAAGGAAAGTATTAAAATTTACAAAGAAGCGAAAGCTAGTACACAGACAAAAGTCGATGAATCGCTCATCCAGCGGCGCAGCGCGATATAAATCATCGTTTTCTCTCCAAGCCAAGTTTTTTATTCGCTCTCCAAAGCGTACATTCGAATCCCCGCGAGGATAAACCACTGTCACTCGCAGATTACTACCCCTCCTTTGTTATCTCCTCTCTCCATTTCGTATCTGTCCCACATTTCCATGCACATGCATACGCGCACGTACACATATACAGCACACACCAGCTCACGCTCGCTATGAGAAATTTTGTCGCTCTCGAGGCGAAATTCGGATTTAAAAAAGCCGGGAGAATGGGAGAGAAACTCTAAAAAAACGCGCTGCCCCCCTCTGCAGCCGCGAGTAAAAACTGTGTGAAAAAGCGTTATTTCGGGGTGAAATCCGACGCGCGCTGCTGCTTTTTTTTGTCATACTCCAGAGCGCGAGCTCGCTCCTTTTTTAACCCCCTGACGAGCCGGCAGCCGGGGAAAAAAAGAGAGCCGGGGTGCGCGCAGGTAAATTTCACGATTCTGGAAGATCGCGCACATAATACAGGGGTGGACGAAAGGGGGGAAGCGCATCCTGCATATTCACCGATTTTTCTGTAAATCGGCGAGGGGTATACGAATGAATAAAAAAGAAGAGAAGGAAGGAGACTCAAAGGACTGGGGCCTTTTTCTATGCGACTAGAGGCCGCGCGCTGCACACAAAACGGGTAAAAACGCGGCGCTCTATGTTTTTCGAGCGCGATTCCGCGCCGCGGTTCCTTTAGAATTTTCCATTTCTGGGTCATGGGAAGGTTACGTAAGCCCGCGCGAGTTTATTCAGAGAGAGAGAGAGAGAGCGAGAAAGAGAGACGAGGGTTGCCCTGATCTTGGAAACTGATTTTTTCTCTCCTCCGGCGTGTATACCTCCACTTTCCTTTTCTTTCGAGCTGCTCGATCGATCGATTAATACGCCGTGCTTCTCGCTCTATTAAAAGGGTTCCCCTTCCCTTTTTTTTCACGTTTCTCGGAAAGTGAATGAGAGCCGTAGTGAAATGAAAAGGAGGCCGAATTATTATTCCTTCTTTCCGGCAAATGTGCGCTTGGTAAAGTATCGTCGATTGCTCGGAAGCATTCAATTATGGCTTTTACTAAAACTTCTCTTTGTTCTGGATTTCTTTTTTTCGCTGTCTGTTGGGTTAGGGTGATTAATAATTCAAATGCGGTTTGCTATTCTTTGACTGAATGCACGGAAAAAAGTGGATTTACTATACAGGTTGCCCACTTATCTTTGTGAATATAAATTGATATATTCTTTTGAGGAACTCTTGAAGATCCTAATTCAGATTTTATTAAATATTGCTATTCAATGGTTTAGGTAGGAGGTTGAAGCATACGCTATAATATATCGTATAGACATGGAATGCAATCTTTTCCGCTATATTTGTTTTGTATGCCCACTATACAGTTTTCAAGAATCTGCTTGAAAAGTTATGGATAAGCAGTAGTTAATTAGTGGTATAAAGAGCGTTACGGAATCAATACACATTTTTGGACATGCTAGAAAAGTGTTTATTCAGACCTATTAATAAAATAGTCGAACTTCATATTTACAATTCTTTAATAATTTTAAGTAATTTTAATATACACAAAATCAAATTCGTACCCAGCATCTTGTATCTCACTTCATAAACAAATCTCTCATCCGCACGCACCCGAGAAAAACACCCCAGCAGACAGCATCACGCACATCCTAATTTGAAAGAAAGCAAGACAGAGACGTTCTCTCCTTCGCGCCGCGCTGATCCATAGCAACCTCAAAGAAAGGAAAAAGCCGGCGTATTGCGCGCGCACGCGCGTCCAAGAAAACTCAAGCTAAGGCCTCTCGGCATAATCCGCATCCGAAGACGCAACAGCCCCGGCGTATATATATACATAAAAACACGAAGGAATCTCCTCAGTAGGAGGAATAAGGCCGCACAGGTCTCTTGCTCTCTTGTATATAGCAGGCGAACGGGAATTAGGGGTGGTTTATTTTTCCTGGGCCGAGGGAGCAGGCGCTAGTAGCGGGCGATGACGAGTGAATGACAGGACAATGAGCCGGCTCTGATGCACGCGAGGCCGCGTTTTATGACGATTCAATATGCCAGAGAGCTCGTTGCGTTTCTCTCTCTTCTCTCCTGCGCTTACTCTTGGCTAGTGTATTGGTAGCACAGGTCTCGGGTTTCTTAGCTCGCGGACGAAAGTCTTTCCTTTGGAGAAAGGCGCCGCTTTTGCTTGCGTGTAACTACATGTGTGTGTGTGTATCGCGTGCAAGAGTGTATTATTCTTGGGCGCGCTTTTCGCCGGAGAGCGAGGATTTATGTGTTTTTTGGGGGAGAATTTTCCTGGATAGGTTATTGGCTGGCTCGTTATGTTGACCTTTTGAGAGAGAGTGCCGTTTTCTTTTGGTTGTTCTTGTCGAATGTTGGATTGTTTGGGTAACTGGCGTGTTAGAGGAGGCTGGTTTATAAAAATTAAATAAATGCTTCATTTGTGGGAACTTATTATCGTGAATTAAAGTAATTTAACTACTACTACGTATGTACATAGTGTACATAGCGTTTCAAAAGATAACGGTATTATCTAAAATTTCTTCCACTTGAGCAGATATTTAAAATTAGCATCCCTAATAAACATCAGTCACAGGTATACAAAAACATTCGTAAAATTTATCACTATCCTTTCTATGAATAAACAAAAAATCATAGCGAATCAAAGAGCAAAATATGCTCGCCTACAACATCAGCAGATATAAATCTCCTCTCAATGACGAGAGAGCGAGCTCGAATGACAATGCCAGTATGTGTTATCCGTCGCTCATTGTCCGCTGGATCTCTTTGAAATTCCAGTAGTTAAAGCGCAATTAATGATCGACTTCCTACATTCGCGCGCGGGTGTATACTATATTAGATGCGAGTGCACGCGGACTCCGATCAATGCCATCGAAGGAAGAGCATATTTATTATAAGCGGCCTCGATTTCGTTCCTATTTCGAGAACTGTCATATGTGAGCTGATGCAGCGGACTTGTTTGACTCGCCGTTCTTTATCTTATTCGTTTTTTTCAGTGCGGTAGTAAACATTTATGCGACTTTCTGCGAGATACCCTTTAGTGCCCTTCGAAACTTTGACTGAGTGCTTTCGATTAATTCAATAGATGTTTACGTTATTTTTAATGAAGCTGTCGAAATAACATTAATCTGATGCTTATTCTAAAAAAGCAAACAAAAATTTTAATTTAAGATAGTCAAAAAAATGCAAGTCTATAAGAAACAGCTTCTACACTCTAAGCTCAAAAGTGCGAAATCTGGAAATAAAAAGTTTAAAACAATTAGCACAATATTATAGTACAATCAGTATAATATTTATATTGTTTCAATATAGTAGCAATATTGTTACAATATTGAAAGAATATTAACACAATATTCCTACAATATTGAAAGAATAGTAACACAATCTTCCTGCAATATTGAAAGAATATTAACACAATATTCCTACAATATTGAAAGAATATTAACACAATATTCCTACAATATTGAAAGAATAGTAACACAATATTGTTA
>JAPYZA010003245.1:0-23528 GCA_030522685.1 Eupelmus azureus | reverse complement strand
CTCGCTTTGTGCACGTCGTATAAAAAAATACGGTTCGATACATGAGCGAGGAAGTGATTTCAACCTCGCGTGGACTTTTCACCCTCGCTTCGCTCGGGCACAAACGTCCACACGAGGCTGAAATCGCTTTCTCGCACTAGTATCGAAATGTACTATTTTTTTTTATACCACGTGGCATCTTCCCTGTGTGGCATCTTACCCCATCAATTTCAGATATCATTTGTTTATTGTTATTAATTGTTAACTAATTACTAAGATAAGTTGTATAAATTTAGTTTACTTAATTTCTATAGATTTTATTTCAATTTTTCCCTTAAGTATGGCGTCTTCACCCGGTTTACTATATACATAATACACACACTAAAATTATATTTCAATAATTTTTCAATCACAATAATAATATTCTGATTTAAGTATAATAAGTGTGAATGTAACTTAAAAATAACATAAATACTATCTAACATCTATGTCGTACTATAACAATAGATTTGACATAATATTACAAAATCAGAAAATTATTTTACCTTTTTGACGTGGAAAACCGCGCTAGGTGTATACAGCGGCTCTTTTCCCTCCTCCGCGAAATTCTTATATCTTCCAAGCCCATTGATAAGTATGGTTTTTGGTCGTTCCACAGCACTGACAAATGCAGCACGTGCGTAAAATTCTTCTTCGCTCTGGGTTTTCCAGTCGATGATTATCATTCTATGGACGTCGTAATCGTAGAGATGTTTGTGGAGGTTATATTTTGGTGGTGCGTGAATGAAAAGTCCACCGAACAGGCCGTCAGCTCTTTGGCCACCTGAATAAGAAAATGCACAATTTTTTGATAGAAAAATTTTATGAGAAAGCCGCCTTTATCAAAACCAATATTTTATAATTATTATTTTTTTATTAAATAAAAAAATTTAAACCGGATATTCAGCTATTTGCTATGTGATTTAATTTTATGAAGTGTTTAATCTCTAAATAAGAGAATACAATGTAATAATTGTCTTATTCAGAATAGTGATAGTATGACTAATCTTGCATTTTGTTATTGATAAAATAATTTTTTTTTAATTTCTTTTTAATTTTTTTTTATTAATAGGAGATTCAATTAAGACCTTGGGATTACCTAAACTTATATTTTTGTGAATCAATATATTATGTACTGATAACATTTCTAAAAAAAAATTTATTAGCACATTAGTTTAATTCATTCAAAATCATGTTAAAATTGACTATACGCCTATTTCGCATTATTTTATAGCTATCAATACAAGTAACGTTTGCTTTATCATAGCAAATTTTCACAGAAAGATAAAACAAGCTAATCGTTTGAATAATGTATAACATTGCGCTGTATACATCTCTGTAATAAAATTTTTATCAAAAATTTATCGACAATCAATATTACATAAATTACAAGATCATACGGCCGCTACGTGGTCGGAGATTAGGTTGGCTACGGTTAGAATTGTCAACAAAAATGAATAAAAAAATAAATAGAAGAACGCATCTTCTCAGACAGTCAGATAACAAATACGCATTAATTTTGTATAAAGGAAAAATGTTTTTTCCTTTATATACTGACATAGTAATACACATTTTTTAATTTTTTTCATAGATTATATAAGCAACAAATTAAACGGTCATTCAAAAATATCATCTAAAATACATCCATCCATTATATAAAAATCCCATGCGATATCTGGCCGACTTTCGAGTTTAATATCCATTCTCGAATCTTTAATATACATCGATATAATAAAAACAGAAGAATTTTGCATAGGTTACGTATAAAATCTGTCAACAATTACGAGGCGCGCGTAGCGCTCTAATTTCTCTAATCTTTATCAATTTATCGAAACAACAAATTCAATCGATCGAAAAGACAACACCAAAAGAAAGCAATCTTTAACTCACCAATATGAGAATGCCAAAAATAGGTGCCGCTCTGAGAAGCTTCGAAATTGTAGCGGAAGCTGCCCTGGGGTAGTATAGGACACTGAGTGACAAAGGGCACTCCATCCATATAGGGCGTTTCCATTTGCCGTAAACCATGCCAGTGGATGGAAGTACTGTCTGCTTGCATGAAGTTGCGTACATCGATCACTATTTTATCACCTTCGCATGCCTATCAAACCAAAAAAGTAAAAAATTTTCATTATGACACGCGAATCCGTGGCATAAATAGTCCATTATTGCACCGTGCTTATGGCGCTAACTTCACGGTGCAAGAATGGACTGCTTATATCATAGGCGTGACTGTGGATTTATGCTAGTCAGTGCTATATAAAATATCGTATGTTATACGCTACGCTAGGGCGCTAATACACGTCGTGCCGTAAAGTGCTACTTAAGACACTTGGATCGTAATATACTATTCTTTAAGATTTCTGTTTATATGGTCTTAAAAATGTTCTATCAAAGCATAATAATATTGTTTTTCTTTAAATAATAACCCGTAATTATTTTTACTTACCTCAATATTTGGTCCAGGCAAATTTCTATTCGCTACGTAGACTACTTTTGGAACCCCGTCAGCTGTTAAACAATGCGGTCTCAGACAATCTGTTATATTATAAGGGCAGCCATAACAAGCTTTCGACATGGTCATGAACATCTCTATGACAAAGACATAGTGGCAGATTTTCGGCTTGCCCTCATCTCGACAGGGTCTACGACAAGGATGTATTGACCAGTCGTATCTGTCTGCTTCTTTGCCATAGTAGTCATTGTCGTTGGGATTCAAGATACCTTGAGTGACTGAAATAAAGTTTTAGACTTCGTTTTAAGGTGCATGAATTATTTAGAATTTTACGTTTTTCGCAAGTAATATTCATCTTTAATTGGAAAAGATATTTGTCTGTTATTTTCAGTGATTACAAAACCTTTTTTATTTTGTAATACTTATAATGATTTATTTCTTCCTGTAAAGTTGTAATACTAAATAAAAAATGAAAACACTAGGTAGTACTGATTCTGAAAACAAACTCATGATTTTCTTTCTCCTAGGATGCAATGAGTTATATATCATGCGGGTATTCTTTATTTTGGTTTCTTTGCAAATTCGAAAAATTAATAAAAACATTTTAGCGAATAATTACCTTATTCTATATAAATACAAGAACGCAACTGTTTTCATTATAGGATTTCGATCGAAGTAGTTTTTAATATTTTAGTGGCACATTTACGAAAATGCGCTTTTTTCTTGACAATCCTGTATTTTTTATAAATAAAAATACAATTTTATTAAATTGTAAAATAAATATTGTTTTATATCTGCATAGATAATAAATTTCAATTTTTCACATGAGTCTTTTCTAAATCATGTAGTACTGATCAAAAACAGTTTTTCGTCTGTACCGTATGACCCATAAGTTACTCATGTTGCGTTTAAGTTAAAAAAAGCTTTTAGAGCAAGAAACCAAAGTATTTATAACATTTTTATAATTATCTTCTAATGATTTACAAAGTTATACTAAAAGGCATTTAAAATAGAAAATTATTTAATTTTTTTACATTGTTAGTGATGAACCTATTAATAAGAAGTTAAAAGTTTAATAAATTATTTTTAAAGCTTTATCATAGCTCTATTTTTAAATTTCTTCTATATATATGTTTTTAATAATTACTTCTTTAGATAGAATACCTCAAATTGAAAAATATATAATTTTAATAAATACTTATTAAAAATAAGAAAATAATAATAAAAATTATTTACCCTTCAAAGATGCTAAAATCACGAAAATCCATAGAAATATATAATTTAAAGACATTTTTTCTTGTAATACTTATTTAACTGAAAAGAGATCTAGTCACAAATTAACCAAACTTTTTTTATTTCGAATAAACTGTCAAAAATATAATTTAATATATTTGAATATGATAAAGGTATGGAACACATTGCAAAATATTCGAGCATTTATAGTAGCATTTGTAGTTCCGAAAAGAAAATTATCTTAGGATAATTTAAAGGTTAGATACGATGTGCTTTATTCGTGGAGTCCAAAAATCAATTTTCACCAACTGAGTAAACATCGTAAATAACTGCTAGAAAAATATTTACAACTAAATAAATATAAAGAATTGTAAAAATCAAGATATATTTGCCCTTCATCATAGGATACTCTATCTCTTTGCAAAATTTCAGGTCAATATTTCGAAGCATCTATAAATAAAGTTTGATTGAAATTTTTTAAACGTTAAAAAAAATTTTAGATTAATGAGACAATGAAGAAAATTTCAATGAAAGTTTATTCTTAGACGCTTTGAAATTTGACCTGAAATTTTGCAGAGAGATAGAGTGTTACCATTAAGAAGAGCAGCTATGTCTTCGTTTTGTTTATATTGCAACATATTTTTTTTAATAGTAAAAAACTGTTTAATTTGCACAGTCGATAATAATATGACTATTGAACCCATTAAGAAGGTACTAAAATAGAAAGATCAGATTTCAGAAAATTAAACGTCTAAAAATCGAAGAAGAAAATGATTAATTGTATGGATGCTTAAAATCTTGCCTCATGTGACCAACGCTTTTTACTTACTCGGGATAAACAGTAAAAAGTTATTAGATAATCCATAGTGCAAGAAGCAAGGTTTCATTAAACACATTAAAAATTAATATTGAATTTAATATAAAAATTATTCTTGATTTTTAATTTTTATGACTTTTTATGTAATGAAGCGAATGAGCTGAATAAGGTCTTAAACAGAAGCTTAATTCTTGCACTTTAAACTAAATTTTATGTAACTCTCTATTTTTTACCTGATACCGTGTTTTTGGACCTGTTATACTTATATGGGCCATATTTGAGATTGCCGGCCCCATTCGACAAAACGCAAAGATACGTATCTCATTTTTTGAAATAAAAAATCATTATACGAAGTTTCATTGAAATCCATGACCCGGAGGTGGGGACCTTTTCTTATAAGAGCAAGAAGTGTGGACACGGATGATGAGTACGTCTGTTAATTTTAATTTAAAATTTTTTGAAATATGGTGTCAACTTAAACAAAGATTTTATCGATCATTTCATACTTTTTAGAGCTTTTATCAGTCATTTCTTTTAATTTCTTTTTTTTTATAAAAAAAATTGATAGCTTATAACTATGTATAAGAATATCTTATAGATATAAGGATTTCTAAATACATATTATAAAATTATTTGGCACATTATCACTAAAATTTTTATCGTGTCATATGTGTTCTTTTCACAACTAAAGATATTTCATTTGATAAATGATTCATATAAATATGAATTTATCGATCTTCACCGAACCAAGCTATTAATTTTGATATATCTCTGCCCTTTATATCAAAATTAACAGCTCGTTTCGGTAAAGATCGATAAATTCATATTTATATAAATCATTTATCAAATATACAACTCCCGAACGATAGTATCTTTTCCGAATTCTAAAGATAATTCAGTTGATGTTATCTATAGGTCGACCGCACTTAAATATTTGTTCACATTTTCTTGCGATTACTTGCACATAGTTGTAATACTCAATATTGTTATGGTGAAATTATTTTCATGCGTTATATTGACATTTAAATTTGATTATTATTGTTTACAAATATTCTCCTTCAATTATGTTATGATTAATTCTATAACAATAATTTTGATGAATTATAATAGTTATATATTAATTATATTAATTAGTTATATTAGTTTTATTAACTACTAGTTGATATAGTTATTTAAAATATACAAAATTTATTTTCATATATACCCTCATTCAAATGTTGCTTAATTATATAAACTAATAGAAAAATGTGTTGAATAAACTTCTAACAAATAAAAATTCCTGTCAAATTTTTTACTGATTCAGCCAGCTACCTAGGAATAATTTCGCTCACTCTAAATATATTATACACAATTAGCAAGAGTTTTATTTCATAGAAATGTGGATTAATGCAGATAAGTAATTTAAATTACTTTGAGATCTTTTTGGCTAATACGAAGAGAGGTTAAATAAAACTTGAATTTCAAGTAAGTAGAAATAAATAAAGTAAGATATACGGATGGGAAGATGATTATCATCGAGACGAAACGGCAGACAATAAAAATTTGTGAATGTTTGAGCTTGCAACACACTCTTAACCTACTTTAATTTAAATAAATATTTTTCTGATTTATATTTTCTTTTCCATCTTTTTCTTTTTTACCAAATATCATAGTTTTTGCTATTGACCGCGTAAAAAATTAAATTTTATAGCTTGCTTATTGATATAATTTTTATTTCTCTTTTATGTTTTATCATCATTAACAATAATTAGTATTAGTATGTTTTATCATGGAAGAAAATAAATGTTATCCCTTGTTTATTTTGATATAAATTTTATTAAATTATAATAACGTAAGTATTTATAAATATTAAATAAATTAATCAGAATTTTGTTTAATAGTAGTATCAATCCAGTCAAGAAAGTCGGACACCTTAGTATAGACAGTGGGATGGTCGGGATATCCGCATGGAGGAACAATCCAGGAAGCAATTCCCACTATTTGATTCACACCACCGATCCTTTCGAGTAAAGCACTGCCAGAATCACCCTTTACAAATAATTAATAGATTTATTAAAAATTCATGCATTTATTTATTTATTTAGAAAAAATGGATTAAAACACCAAATAGAATGACTTAGTAGTGAGAAATTATAACATTCTGATTTACGTTATAAAATAGAAACATTGTGACTTGTTGCAAAATAGGTAACGTTAAAGTCTATTAACTTGGAACTATCTATATAATAAAATTGCAATTTCACAATATTAAGTTACATTTTTATTATAAAATATAATCAAAGATAAGATGCTAACCGATTAGTGTGGTAGACAATGCTATCAGGATTATTCACCAAGCTACGTGATAACTGACACAAGCATCAAATATTACAACTCTTTTTATAATATAAAACATAGATAAGTATAATCCGGAAAAATCGTTCTTTTTTTAGCTTCTGAATGTAACGATGATAAAGGGTAAAATTTATAATTAATCAAACGCAAAAATTCTGATTCATTTATAAATAACAAAGCATACAAATATACTCACATAGCAGCCACCTTGTCCGCTTCCCAACGAATCGGTACAGATCATAGTATCTCGAAGCTTAATCGGGGATTCGTAGTGTATGGCAGTCTCGTTGCATGTCTTACGATCAACAATCGATAGCTTAATCTTTTGCAGAATAGCTGGAGTCGGGGAATTGGCGGAGGTCCTACCCCAACCGGCAAGCACGACTTCTTTACCAGGTTCGGCTCCAGCCTTCGGCAGCTTGACCGCAGTCACTCTCTTGTTGAGCTTCAGGGGCGTCTTCAGCCTTACCAAAGCGATGTCATTCTCGAGACTGCGATAAGTAGAATAGGATTATTGATACTGTTATATTAGAATTGCTAATCACAGAAATGAATAAAAATTAATTTTTATTACTTCTTGTAACCCTTATGTACGTGAGTGCTTTTTACTTTAATAAGCTGCTCGTAAGTCTCGGTTTCGTTGAGCTTGTGCTTGCCAGCCTTGACTACCATATCCTCGAAAATGCAGTGCGCGGCGGTTAAAACCCAATTCTCGAAAATAATGCTGCCCCCGCAGTTATGACGGTTATCTATTTGCAATGAAACTAAGTATGGGAACTCGCCGGGATTGGCATTCTCACCGCCAACGATGCGGCCTTGCAGTTTCGGCAGAACCGCTAAAAATAATTTTAAAATTTAATATTTTTTTAACATGTTTGCTGTGATTTTGATTTACTGTTATTGTTTGTAAGAAAATTAAAAAAAAATTTAGAAACATTTTCGAGATGCACTTTTACTGATTTACTGAAATTTAATTAATTTTGTAATAGATTTTAGCAGTAATTATCACATTACTATTTATTAATTGAAGACTTTAACATAATTATTTTTTATATTACATTAATATAAATGTTATACACTATAATATTTATGGTATAATATGGTTTTCAAATATGCACATATTATGTATTAATACATATTACGTATTAAATAAAAGAATAACATTGAATGTGAAAATGATAAAATTTAAAAAGAAATTGAGGTTTCCTCACCAGCATTAGCAACTGCTAACAGAGCACCAAGAACAATTACTTTAGAAATCATTTTGAAGAATATTAAGATATTGGCATCAGCTCAGCACTATATATATTTTTGCTTTAAACTTTTATCAACTTTTGTAGATTAATTATCGGGAACTCGTATCAATCTCATAAAATGTCAATCTTAAAGATTACATCAAAACTTCCGAAAAAATTGCATTAGATTAATATTGAAGATTATTATTATATGAATCACTACTGGCACGTTTCATCAAGTTCTGTATTTCAAGAAATTATTTATTTTTTATTAACCAGATTCTTTCTGGATTTTTATGAACAGAAGATTAGTAAACATTTAATTCAAATTTAGTATAGTTCTGTACTGGTATAATAATTACGAAACTCTTTTACGTAAAAGTTCTAATAAATTCTTGTAAATTTTTAAGAAAATATTTATATTATATTTTAAATTTGAACACAAAATATGCGTTATATAAAATTCGATTGTTGCAAAATACAACAAATATGTTCAAGTGCCTGGCGATCATCACGTCACCAATTTGAGTCATCGATCAGAAAGTCAGAACACTGCGATAATCTTGACAAACTATCATTCCACTGCAATCGAAAATTATAAAGGAAGGTAGACATTTATATTATACTTACATTGTTTATTTACAAAAAATGCGATAATATCATCTTTTCAAAGAAATACAGTACTTTTATTTATAAAAATAAAAATTATAATAATTGGTTCACTATTTTCTGTAATACCTATTTACTTATCTGTAATATAACGCTTAATGCACATAGAAACTTAAATGACTATTTTTAATTAACTACACAAAATAGGTGGTAATTTGTTGCATCGATGATTTTTGTAAGTTTATTGATTTAAGGAAAAATTGTTTTAAATGTATTTAATATACTATATTAGGAATTCATAAAATTTGAAATTTATTTAAATTTTGACGTTTTCTGAAGAACGAAATTTATTTAACTATACGTATAATTGATAAAAATAGGCTCTTCATAGAGTTTCTTAAATACTCATTTGTCCATATGAGAAATAAAAAGTATTAATTATTTTACAATAATTTCTCAATAAAACGTAAAAATCTATGTTGAGCGTTAATTGAACTTTGAATTAATTTCATCATAATCTACTTACAATGAGGTACATTTTTAAAAATTATACCTAGAAAATTTTATTTCAATTTTTACGAATTACGACGTATGAAATATTTTTAACTATGAGCGTGTACTATAACCGTTACTTTTTCAATTTTTATGTTAATTTTTTTTGGCATTTTTGGCATTTTCACGTCTATTAAAAAAATAAGAGATATCTGATATTGTCATCAAAATCTTGTTACCTATAAAAATCCTACTTTTAGAAGCACATGTTTACAAAAATAAAATAATTAATTAAATTACTTAACAAAAAACATTCTTCTCAGAAGAGTGTGAAACGATCAGCCGCAGTTATACTATCTAACTTAAGTTATGGATGATTAAAGATAAGCAATGAAAATGCAATTATTAAATTCCACAAGACGGGGGTATTTAGATAATTTTTTTTTTTTTTTGAAAAGGTGTAATTAAGCTGTTTTCTTATATTGGTTGTATTAATTTGGAAACATTTCGCTTTAATTTATGTACATTTCCAACTTATTATGCCTTGATAAGAAAGTCGAGTAAACACTTCGAAATGTTATCAAATTAATAAAGCTAACATTAGAAAACAGCTTGGTTCATCTTTGGACATTAGACTATTCTTTACAAGAAAAATCTGTATTGTATAAATTTAAAATACATTCGCTTTCAAACGTTATTTATCAATATCTAAAAGAATACTTAACAGTAAGATATAGTTTATGGAAAGCTAAATGAAATAATACTTTATAATATAAAAGAGAGAAAACACAAAATTCACATAAAACTAATTCTACGACGACATTCGTCGCTCGATGCCAGATCTTTTACGAATTTCTTCCACGCTCTGTTCCAGATTTTAAAAGCCCGTTTCTGCTCTTCGGGCCTCATGCTACTGTAAACAATCGAGTTAATTGCCAATTGTTTGAGCGCCCGCAGATCTGCTTCTCGCGACATTATTCCGACGAAAGCTTCATAAAAGTCGTAGCTGAGACCCTGAGCACCCCAGAAACTTGGATCGTCATTCGAAACTATCACTGGAAAATTTTCAGCAAAGAAGTAGCTGGCCGGATGATTGCGCATATCTTCGACGAGATGCAGTACTTGGTTCGAGATCGGATTGACTTCGATGGCGATATTTTTTTGCCTCACAATGTCCATCAGTTTTGGATGCTTTATTAGTGCGAATCTGTAAGCGAAGTTGTAAGTTTTATTCCTAAATCTATTTGCTACAATATATAGCAGTAGGAAATTAGTATATGCATCGTGGGAGGAATGAAGGTTGCCTCGACAGAGTATTGGTTTGCCATACACAGATAGCACAGAGTTCGTTTTTGGAACGTTCCAGGAACATACTTACGGATATCAAGGAACGTTCCTAGGATGGTTCAGGAACGTTTTAACGTTGTCGTATAGGAACATTGGCATGAGAACTTTTTGGTGGAAAAAGAAACATAGATGAAGCGTTATAAGAACGTACTTTTTGTAACGAAAAAATTTATATTTTACTATATTTTGAAAACGGTTAGAGATAAAAAAAATCCAATGAAATTTTACGTCTCTAAACTTTATACGATATAATATAATATATTTTTGAAATTCATTATTAAACCGTAAATTTTTAAACAAATAAATAATTAAAAAATTTCAATTGCTCGTCATTTCAAATGACGCGTCAAGAACATTCCTCTGGAAACTTTCTTGAAATCAAGCAACGTTTAATCAATCTTCCAAAAACGTTTCTTTCTCCGCTAAAAAGCGGACTTTTCGATGTTTCTCGGCATAGTTAGATCGTCGTTGTCCTAGAAACGTTCCTTGGCTACCAAACGTATATTCCTGGAACGACGAATTATGTATGGTCTGCAGTCTGTTACCACCTATTCCCCTCATTATAGTAAACTAACACTCTGTGGATAATGTTGATCCCATCACGGATTTCCATTATGACTATTCAAAATAAACCATAGTTATACAATAAAATTACCCATGTCCGATCCTCTTGGTATTAAGTAAGACAGCGTCCACTAGATTCTCGTCAGTACTATGCCCGTACCAGTTAGTTTCGCCCGCGTGGAAATAGAACTGCGTCTCAAAACCCAACTCCTGAAGCTTGTCCGCGAAATTCAGCAGGGTCTGGCCCTTGTCCTCCTGGCCAACGAGATCAAAACCGACCACGAAATCCGGATAGGCGGCCCGCAGTTTTCGGAAGATCTTCGTGTAGTTGTCGAAGGTCTCTCGACTGGCCATTCTGGATGGCGAGTAGATGACTTTTGCGCCCATGAAGCCAGGATGATCCGCGATGAATCTACGATTGGTTAATTAGTTGATAGGTGATTTTTGAGAATGTTTAATTGACCTTTTTTTTACTTACCGATTGACTACGTCTTTGTAAATTGAGGCGATGCGTATGGCATCGTAATGTGTTCCGTTGAGTTCGTATAATGTGGCAAAGGAAGAGCGGAACTCGGCGTACATTACGTTGTCGTCGAACAGTTCTTGCATGGCTTGGTAAAAGTATTTTTCGAAAACAGGCCTGAAAGTTATTAATTGTAATTATTGCATCTTGGATTTTATAGGAGCCTTTAAATTAAGTATAAATGTTCTTTATTCTTCTTGTCCTGCTGATGATTGTCATTGAAAAAAATTATAGATTGAATAAAATGGCTACACGATCTAAATACTTTTAATTATGATACTCCATTGAAGGCTGACATTCGGTCACTTGACTGACAAAGCAGACACTTATCATATTTTTTCATTGCCTTAATCAGTATCAAAATTTGGCCCAAAGTAAACTTTAAATAGTTATAGTAATTTTAACTAAAAATTTTTCACCGCTAAAACTTACTCTTTTGCAGTCTTTATAACATGTAGAGAATTATTTTGCAAAAGAAAAATGTAATAGTCGGTATCAAAAAACATGTGCCTCACCTAAACTTAAGCAGCCCCTTGATAATATTGAAAATCTCTTCAAACTTAGACCAAACGACGTTGAGGCTCTCTTCGCTTCCTGCCTGCTCGTTCAGCTGAGTCAGGTGTTTTCTAATTAACAAATTATCATTTTTACTTTCTCAAATCATCATTTTCAAAATAAAAACTATCTTGAATGTCATCCAAAAGTATCTCACCGAATGCTTTCATCAATTCCAGGTTCAACCTTTCGAAGATCCTCCAGTAGTTTCCAGTCGCAGTCATTGCTTGGCTTGTCAAAGAAATGGAACAGAATATGATGATTTTCGCGGCACAAATAAACATTAGGCATATATGTTATGTTCTGAATTATAAAGTCGAGCGAGGCGATCGAAGTCGAATGAGCGTGAAAAACTGAGCCCTTCGGCATCAGGTGAATAATCTGGAAGACCTCGGAGCGTTCAATTAGATCACGAACATCTAGAAAGTTCCTGGCTGGCAGGAATTTATCTGGATCCTGGAATGCTTTTTACGAGAAAGGTGGATTGTATTTTTTTAATTTAATTAATAAAGCTATGTAAATAAAAATATTTTCCTAATAATTAAGAACAAAATATCATATAAGTTTATATGATATTTAATTATGTTAATAGTTGTTAAGTTAATACGATTTTCGAACAATACTATGTATTTGAAAACTCAAAAAATTTTGTATATAAATCAAATACAATTTTTTCTGGTGAAAGCCTGAAAAATATCCAAAAAACTACTTAATTCGATTCACATAAAATTTCTAGGCATTCCTGTTAGAAATTTGAATATCTCGAAATGATCATTATTACACTATATTGTTAATAGCTAAAAACTAACTTGTTTCTTGTTTAGAATAAAAGTTTTTCTGCTCATTCTGAACATTTTTTTGTCTAACCTCTGAATCAAGAATAAATAACTATTACTTTGCGGTTACTTAATATTGATCTTTAATTTTTGTATATTAAAGCTTCTGGTAGCTTAACTGTTTCTGAACTACTATTACTTAAAATTAATATAGACATCTCTTGTTGTGTTTTCGAACATAAATTAGTAGCAATAGATGAAAATGTAAAAACATTCTAGAACATACAGTTAACATTATTTCTACTTAACTGCTGTATTAAATGCTAAAAAATGATCGAATTTCATTTTAGTGAATAAAAAGTTAATTCTAATTTTGAACCATTTTTTTAGTAAACTACCTATTTCTTAGACAAGAAATTATTTTATATGGAATTCTTTTACCTTTCAAATCCATGGCTTTATACGAAAATTACATAAACTTAATATCGATATACACAATGTGGAAAACCCCCTTTTTTATACATTCTTAAAGTCTCAACTTTCAGGAAAAAAAATTATTTCGAATTTGTATCGGCACACCTCTAACATGTATAACAATCACAATTAATATTAATTTTCAACTAACCATCATCGACTTCCTTCAGCTTAGCATCCATCAAGCAACGATTTGCAATGACCTCATCGCCTTCTAACTTCAAACTACCGCCAAAAGACAGGACTTCCTCGTCGTGAATTAGATTTGCTCGTAATTGTAAATAATTATTTCTCGGCAATGCATTGCAAAAAAATGCACACGCTGTCAGACTCGCAAAAATAAAATGTAAATTAAAACCGTCAACGCGCATCGTGTCGTTAAATTAAAATTGATCGCGGATGAGATCGCCAATCCTTTCGTCGCGGATGCTCGTTGAAGACTGAAATACAACTACGAACTCATCAAAAAATAATCTTATATATAACAGCTCACATAGTTCTCTGAAATGAATTATCGTCAACTGATACAAATTGGTCAATCGGTTGGTTTAATTCAGTCGAGTGCGTTGATCTAGGAAGAATTTGAAAAACAAAATTCCACGCGGACGATGGTTTTTCCAAAGAATTTTGAAATAATTTTTTTGCGATTTTAGAGGGCTGACAAAATATTACTAATCAATGTAATTATCGGAATAGCCGTATGCTTTATCGTTAAAACGTAAAATTAACTTTATCTGGACCAAGTAAGTAATTTGCTACTTCGTATTGCGAAATTTTTATCAAAACACCAACAATTTTGTCTGTTATGAATATACTGATTTAATACGTTTTTTTAAATTCGTTTAAAAAATTCTGTATTTCATAAGATTTCAATAGTAGTAAATTTTTAGCTTAGCATAAAATATTCATTTTTTTAATAGTAAAATAAAATACTTACAATGCACATTTTTCGGCTTTTCATATGCCAGCTTGCAGTAATTCAGTAACCCATAAAGAGGACACAATAAAACTGACCTAATTTATACAAAAATTTATACTTTGTATGTATATATAGCAAATAGTTTTTTTCTAAGGAATCAAATTAATTGTAATCCGTAAAATAAAATACAAAAGTTATCAAATAGCGATAACAAATGTATGAAAAGAAAGAGTCACCACGGTGTAAACACGAAAAACTGGAACTAAATCGTTTCGTAAGTGATAACAAATGCATTCCTCAAGTGAAAGAATAGAAGAAATTAGAAACTTTTCTACTCACATGTATCTAAGCCGTTGACCGTTATTATTTGTTATTGTCAATATTTCCGTTAAATGCCATAATATCATTTCTTCAAAATGTAATCTTTTTATTCATAAAATAAAAAAATCTCAGAACAAACAATTTTCTCGAAAGACATAAAATTCTTATATTTCATTAACGGATTTTCTTTTATTAAAAACTAACTATATTTCTACTTACAAAATATTATTTATTCCTATCCGTAACAATTCCAGTGAATTTAATTTAATCGGAAAAGTTTGAAAAACTAAAATTTGTAGGAGACTTAGAATTCCATATTATTTTAGAATTATTAGCGATCTTACGGAATGAATTAATTCATTAATAACTGAGACTATTGGTACGGAATGTTAATTTAATGATAAAGATATTTTAATTGTACTATAAATAAAGGAACATCAATAATAGAAAATCAACTAAAATAGAGTTGATGTATACGTATTTGTGCAATTTATGAGCTTTGTAAATAATTATTACGCCTAGTACGCACGTTACGTACGTTTAGTATCATTTGTATACAAAAATAATCGGGTACGTTTGATGCATATCTAATCAAACTGAATCCTGATACTAATAAATATCTGGATGATTTCGGGGACGACATTTACCAATGCCGGCATTAATTTTTCTTTCCTACTTTTTATGAGGGGTATCAGTACAAAAAACGTTCCTTGTTTTATTGGCCTTAGCATTATTATTGATAATAATTAATTGTTGATATATGTTTTCAAATTTTCGTGACTTGACACACAAAGACAATCTTCTTATCTATTGTTTAAATCAAGGTTGAAGTCATTTTGTTAAAAATTGAAGTTAAAAAATGAGAAATACGGAATCAATAATTTATCCCTAGATGTATCCAGCGAGAAATTCTTTATGTCTTATTTTTCGTTTTTTAACTTCAATTTTTAACAAAATGACTACAACATTGATTTAAACAATAGAATAGATAAGAACATGGTCACGAAAATTTGAAAATATATATCAACAATTAATTATTATCAATAATGCTAAGGCCAATAAAACAAGGAACGTTTTTTGTACTGATTCCCCTTAAAAGAAAGTTGTGAATTATAACGGATTCGTCCTATCTGCACCTTTAAAAAAAAATTTAACATTTCATCGTATAGTGTTTTTATTTCTTGTAATTAGAAAAAATTTTTTTTGATAGTTTTCTTATCATCCGTGAAAATCATGAATATTTCTTTACAACATATGTTGTATATATTTAAATTAAAGTACACTTGATTCAAGGGAATGAAAAAGAGTTCATAATAAACAAGACAAGATTTCAATTCTCTTCACCATCGCTTGCTTTTTTATTTGCGTAAAAATATTCGTGAATGACTGACGATACAAACAACAATGTTTTGCTACGCGTGAAATCTCAAAACGTTTCAACGAATCGAACTATGAGTTAAAAATCCATTTCAAACTCTAATTGAAATAACACCGGTGTGTTAGATGCTCGCAAAAGGTTGACAAACGCAATTGACGCTCGACGAGTACATCAACTTTATAAATACTTTGCATCGCCGAAGTTTTTTGTTTGTACGTTCGTGCGCGTAACAGCTGATCGTTGAAATTTTCACATATTGAGCTCATTCTTGCTGCTGAATAAAAAATGGACTTCACCGTCGTGACTATCTAAAAAAAGTTCTCGAAACGGTAATTCAAACAATATAAAATTTATCTATAATCTTTTTACAACCGACGTATAAATATATAAATAATATTTTAATGTTTAATATACAGGCTTTTTCTTTCAGACCTTTGGTTCCACGTTATATTTATTTATTTATTTTTTATATCTTGATAAAAGAAAAATGCTACTGATGTGTCGTGAAAATCTATCGATTCTCAACGTCACCGAATTATTTGAATGACACGAAAAACAATGAAAGGAAACGGAGGAAAACGCTTATATGCTATCGTGTAACATAGTGCAAATCTGAGTGAATAACAATGAGTTATACTCTCTTGTACGCATAAAACTGCGTTACCATCACTGCAGAAAAAAGAAAACCCTCGCAAAAACTAAGGTTTACCTTTTTTTCAAACTTGCGCTAAATTGTGACTTTTAAGAAAACAGAGTCAAATTATACAAGGATTAGTAGTAGCATCTACGACCTTATGGTTACTTATAAACAATTTATAATTTTCTCGAATTGCCGTTATAAACAACAGAAATTAAATAAAATCTAAATATCATTCAAATTATGCATTACTGACGTCATGTAAATAATAGTCCATACATAAATTAATAAATTTCTCTTCATTCAGACTCTGCTTCCTTAATATTGTCATGTATTCGCAATCTGAGTAAGTATATTTAGAAAGTGAACAATGAGCCGCTGGCTCTTATACTTCTAAATTTCGTACCTCGCAGCGTGGAAAAATATACACTTCCAGTCAAGAAATAATTTAATTTAATCAATACGTTTACAAAGTACCCTGAGTGAACTTTATTATCGACGGAACGATTAAAGATCTTCAAGACTACTTTTTCTTTCGTAATCGTGGACTATTAAATAAGCTATTGAAAAAATTAATGATTCTAATTTTTTTTCATGAAAATATAAAGCAATTTTGTGTACGAATTAGTCTAGAAATATTCTGGAAGCACAATTTCGCTTAAATTATTTTCATTAAGAATCATAAATTAACAAATGTAGGTAGTACGTAGTAAACATTCTTAAATGATTACAAACGTATGTTGTTCATTATTCTTTATGATTCTATGTGAAAATTTAATTTCAACTAAACCGTCCGACCAAAATATTCTTGAGATTATTTTTATCACAGATCTGCAAAATTTAATAAAACTAGATAGCAAATTAAAAGTATTTAATCTACTTTTAGTTTATTATTTTTTCACACATCTATAACGAAAAGACTCTAAAATGAAAATTTTGAAATGTGATGTAACGACAATAGATATAAAATTACAAAAATTAATTTTTTGTAGCTTATTTTACAATTTTCGATCTTATCAAACTTATAATAAAAATCAAAAGCTATCAATTTAATACAAATTTTATCACTTGTTTTTATATGTCTTTAATCGAAGTCCAATTAATTTCGCGGAACGATGATGGTGAATCGTAAAATTTAGATCTTCTGTCGATCCGCCTAAATTTATTAATAATCGATGGATCACTCGGTTGTCCTATATTTAAAAATTAAAGAAGCACCACAGGGAATGGTTCGAGAATAATCCATCAGCTTATACAATTATAATTCAACATCGAGGAAACTGTACGTGTATAACATACACAAACACGCACACACACCCACGCACACATGCTCGTGTACACGCTATTATAGTATTGCATTTGAAACAATTATCCCGTGCTTATGAGTGTGCAAACGCCATCACAATCACAGCAGGTAATTCGAAAAACTTTAGAACCTCTTTTCCCAGGACAAGTAAAATTACTCATAATTACACTTTCATATTCAGTTATATATGAAGCAGCATTTATGGTAAAATTTTATTGAGTACATGGCTTCATTTTACCATTTTTCTCCGTTTTTTTTTCTTTTTCTATAATGTGCATGAAAGTATTCGTAATTTTGTTCCTGGGTTCGTATATCATCGCTTCAATTTTAATGAAATCCTCGGTCACGTTAAAAATCTGCCACAGTCTGTAAAAAAGCAATCACAACAAAGTACATCTGCCCCTATGAGTATCTTGCTAACGAAATAATTGACGGTTTAAAACTTTTAACGCGACCTCACACGGAAAATCTCAAAATGTACTACACACGCTCCATCAAAATTCTCACATACGATTTACAGTATAGCACAATCGACAAAATTTGGGCTCGCGCATTTCGTTTTTGCAATCGATTGCCATCTCGTGCTCTTCATCATCTCCCTCTCCAAAAAAGTACTCGAAAAATCTTATCGGGTTCAAAAAACTTACAAAAACCTCGAGAAAATCAATCTTCTCTAATTACTCGTTCAATTCCAAAGACTTTGCACAGTACCACCAGCGGTCAGCTTTGGAATAAGATTTTTACGGAGCTTTTCTTTGTGCATCTCTGTCAAATGCGAACCGTGCTCTCAATAATAGCAGACTTTTCCGCGCTCCAGGCAATTAGTCTTGATTTTAGAAGGTCTTGAGAGCGCGGTCAGAGGCTGCAAGAGTAAGAGAGCCGACGAGAGATACGAGCGTGCGATCCAACCAGGTTATTGTATTGGGGTAAAGGAGGCCGCCCTCGTAGAACCCGAGGTGGCCACCATGCGCCAACTCGATGTAAAGAGCTTGTTGTTTGGTTGCTGAAATACAAAATTTAATTTATATTTTGCTTCTATTCTTAACTTAATTAAGAAAAAGAATAATGCTTTTTAAGCAAGCTTTATATTTCTTATTTTTTTTATTAACTTTTAATAAAAAAATGTTATTTACCAGCAAATTCCTTGATGGGTTTAAGTAGCGATTCAGGAACAATAGGATCATCTAGTGCGTTAACAAACACCATGGGTGTAGAAATATTTTCAAGATAAAATGCACAGCTGCTCCATTTGTAAAGCTCTTTTACCGATCTAAAGTTATGTACCTGCGATAATAAGAAATACAATATAAGTAAAAATATTGTTAATATGTATATCTAATTCTGAAATTTCTTTAAAAAAATATTCTTACTTTTCTAGTGTAAGCTTCGTCTAATTCAGGCAAGGTAGCCGCTGATACAATATCCTTCTCATTTAGATTATGTCTCTGTTTTACTTCCTCTGACAAAAGTACATTTTTGTGCCTTAAAATGATGTTTTTCACGGACTCTGTCATGATATATAGATAGAAGCGTCTGAAATTTGTCCAGTTAAGCAAATATTTTGTACCTCTGAAAAAATTTGACAAAAAAATGAGTAAAGCTGCATCTTATTTAAAGCTAAATTAAAAATCAGTATGCAAAACTTACTCAATGGCATTGTAGCCTTGGCAGATTGAAATGCCTCCAATTATGTTGGGAAGCTTATTTGATCCATGTTCTCCCATGTATTTCGTTACCAAATTTCCACCAAGGCTGAATCCAACGCAAACTATTTTTGTGCTAGGGTGTTTCTCCAACAAATTTTTAAGCATCGTGTGATAATCATCAGTGTGTCCTAAATGAACAAAAACATACACAAAAATTATTAATATAAAACTATGATAAAGCTTTTGACTAATTATAAAACCTAGATATTAAAAAAAAATTAAAATTAAAACATTAACAATAAACTAAACAAATTTGTATTTGTTACAAAACATCTATGCACATAATCACTTTACAGCTTGTTATTAAACCGAAAGACACATGTTCATACTTTTATGAATAAACTCTTTAATAAAAAGCATAAAATAACGTTTACAGCGTAAACAAGCTAATAAAAAACACAAACTTACCATATGTGAAAATCCTGGGTGAGGTAACTTTGACGCTGGACAGGGCGCCCACGTGATTGAGGACGGCACAACGGTAGCCATGACATTGGACGAAGTGCACAAACGTCCTGATGTACACGCTCTCCGAGCTGTTTCCGATTCCGGGACAAATGGCTATCGTCACGTCATCTGCAATTTAAATCGTCGACAATGTAGAGCCTCTATTGGATTGCTTAAAATCGCTTTCTTGATTTCCAAACATAAACGGTTTGCATTTTTTTTTTCTTTTTTGGAAGATTTGGCATCATTTTTTAAAAAGTAATTAGCAGTGTTGATTTAATTAAGTTCTTAAAACTGATACGACCTTTTTCTTTCTTTATGTGATAAATGAAATTCAAGATAAGGTAACTGTATTTTTAGGACACAAATTGATTGTGGGTTTAAGAAAAAAGCATTCTTTAGAATATGATAATAAAAATTAATATATTTTATTTTTATATTATAATTTATTATTTCTTTTTTTCTCTATGGCACTTAAATGAAGAAGTATTTATATATTAAAGTGTTATGACTGTAATTGAAAATATTGACATTTCAGATTCGAATTTTAAAGTTACAGAAGAAAATGTAAAAACATGCCGTCTATATATCGATGGCTTATAGTTACCTTCATGTCCGTTGCTCAACGGCTGATAAAGATCATAGGTGAGGGTGGTCTCATCAGGCAGGCCGATATAGACTCGTTCACCGATGGGCCATGGGCATCGAACTCTGCCAATTATACTGTGGACAATTGTCTGCACGTGTCCGCTGAATCCCCATAATCTCGTGGGTTTGTACCTGAAATAATAGAAGTTTTCTTTTAATAAGGGTAATCATTTTATATTTCGTTGTCTTAAAAGAATTTATAACGTTAGCAAACGTTTTTAGGCTATTTAATTCAAATATAATGAATAATCACAGTTTAAGAGCCTTATATAATTAAGATAAAAAATTCAAAAATACTGAAAATTTATTATTGATAAAGTGTGGAAATTATCTTTAATATCTTAATGTACGGACCATATTATATAAGAATCGTCATAGCGCATTGCAGTGAATAAAATAATAATGGCTCTGTATACTTTGAAATATTCATAACGTAGTATACTCTACAAAAACAAGACGAGTCGAATAAAAAAGCTATCGTACGTGAAAAATATTGTGACCCACTTTGGTGTATCAAAATTAAGATTCAGTTTGAAGAACAGAGTTAAGTTTTAAATCATGTGCTATGTAATTTAATTTTAAAATCATTTACATTTAATCAAAGACATTTTTATTTGTTTTTATAAATAATTTTTATTTAGCAGAGAATAAATAGGTTGAAAAATATTCATATTTTATTTACGCGGTTAAAAAAATTTAAGTATTCACTTATTTTTGGCCTGTGGAGTACAAATGTAAAATAAACGCGTTACGACAATTACGATAATGAAAGAAACGCACCTCTAGGAATTTTAGTTAAATTAAGGATATCAAAATTAATATAAACGTTTCTATTTCGTAAAATGTATGCATAAATTACATAAATGAATACTAAATTAATTACACCCGCAAATAAATAGTAAATTTTCAAATTCAAGAGTTAAATAATTTATGTAAAAAAGATCTTACAAGTTCCGTGTCAGAAAACTTTTAATTAAATGACAGGAAATTTCAGTAAAGAAGATTAAGTGCACTTTAAATATTTAATAAATTTAGAGAATAATATAGTTGAAAAATCGATGCTGTAACGTCACAGCGCGACGTCAGACTACGATGACCTTTTTTTCGGCTGACGGCGTAAGTGCATATAACTGTTGAATCTAGAATTCGTAACTTCTGGAAAGCTTGAAATATGAGGCTTACTTTTGCGCTAATATAAAAGGTTCTATGCTATATAATACATATAGAAATATACAGCATATATTTTTATGTACCACATATCAAATTTTTGTCAAACGAAAATTAATATTAGTACAATTAACTCATTAACTATTTAAAAGTTTTAATAGCAGAAAATCGCAAAATAAAACTAGAGTTTTTCAAATGATCAAAAAAATAATTTATAAAACTTTACAGGAATTTTTAGAAAAAAAAAAATATCATTTTTTATTTCTTATCAGATAACTTAGTTGATGTACGTGAACGTAGAAAGATCCATTTTTAGATATGCAAATCAAGATTGAACTAAATTAATGTCACCCTTGCAATTTCTTATTCTCGTGTTTTCGCTAAATTCGATAAAATTACCGCTTATCGAAACTCAATCTTTTGCTGTAATACACCTAACAACTTAAAATGGCTAAAACTTTTAAAACCATATCTGTTGCATTCCGATATAACTGTTTTAGTTAATGTTCTTGTTTTCGAAAAATTGTTGTTTCAAAGTGTAAAGGTGCGCTTGAAATCCGAAAAAAGAATCTCATTACAGCACTAATTAACAATATAACCACTGCCCTAACTTTAAGATATATTTTTTTTGTTACAAACTAATAAAACGTACGAGCTATATTAAAATCTTGGGAATTCATAGATTTTTTTTATTTACATTTAACTGGCTTTCTTTGATCCTGACTATATGCGCGCCTCGGTTTAAAACTGTTATTTCACGAAATCACGCAAAACGTATTTACTCATACCAGAAAACGGGAAGATATATAACGACTAATATTACAATAGACATATTCCAAAATTAAATACTTCTCTAGCATTCTCACTATCCAACCGCACCAACATTAACATCCCACACACAATTCATTTCTCTTCATAACAACTACAAGCCCATCCCCAACCCGCATTAATCACGCCCCCGCATACTTAACCCGCCAGTATAGAATTTCCTAAAAGCTTACCGGAAAAACGAGACCGGCTTGCGGAAGATAAGCGCATATTCATGCATCTCGACGTGCCGGCCTATACAGCTCGGCCGCTCTCAAGGTCTAGGTCGGCTTGATCGATCCCATCCAGCTCGCCGGCGGGCGAGCCCGGCTTGCGATATCGACGCGTCCGCGAGCGCATTTTAGTGTAAGATATTTTTTTGATGTTTTAGGCGTTATGTAGGTGAAGGATTATCGTTAATGAAGCGGGGACTTTTCGCTGGGGGTAGTGAAGCTGGGCGGGGTTCCGCGACGGAATTTGACGGAGAGGTGCGCAAATTGAGAGGGTGAGATGTGGACAAGCTTGGGCACGCGCGTGTAGGGATGCAAGTTATTTTGATTAAAATTCTATTGATAATTATTTTTAATTTTATTTTGGTTTTTATATGATTCAAATTATCTATACATAAAATTTATAAAAGTCAAAGACAGCTATCGATAAAGCTGAATTAACCATAGACGTAAAATGTTTAGAACTATTTTATAGATCTATAGTCTTTCTAAATATTTTCTCGAACCGATAATTTTTATAGTCATGCAAA
>JAPYZA010003244.1:0-16867 GCA_030522685.1 Eupelmus azureus | reverse complement strand
AGAGTTGAAGAAACAGGAAGAAGAGCGTAAGAAAAAGGAAGAAGCTGAAAAACTCAAATTAGAGGAAGAAGAACGTCTAAAGAAGCAAGAAGCCGAGAACCTTAAGAAAGAAGAAGAAGAGCGTGCAAAGAAAGAAGCCGAAGAGTTGAAGAAACAGGAAGAAGAGCGAAAGAAGAAAGAGGAAGCTGAGAAACTCAAGAAAGAAGTGGAAAAGAGTGCAAAGAAAGAGGCCGAAGAGTTGAAGAAACAGGAAGAAGAGCGTAAGAAGAAGGAAGAAGCCGATAAACTCAAATCAGAGGAAGAAGAATCTCTAAAAAAGCAAGAATCTGAGAAACTCAAGAAAGATGAAGAAGAGTGTAAAAAGAGAGAAGAAGCTGAAAAACTAAAGGAAGAGGAAGAGCGTAAGAAATCAAAAGCAGAAATGCTGAAAAAGAAAGAAGAAGAAGAGCGTATAAAACAGGAAAAACGTTTGTGGGGCTTAGTACATGAACCATTAATGAATTTGCGAGAATCAATACTAGTGATAATTGAATCCCCTTATGCTATAGAGGCCATTAATAAAGCTGAATCGACGAATATTAATGTACATACGACGATGCAATCTTTAAATGATTTAGAAACGTCAATTTCAGCTATGCATTTAATAGTTTATGATGACACACAATGCTCCTCTTGGAAAACAGAAAGTTTACAAGCCCTACAAAAATTAAGTTCAGCAATAGAAGGTTTAACAACACTTTTACCTGGGTTAATCGGCCATGTTGTTATTACTGATCAAAAGACAATGACTTCAGAAACAAACTCAGCAAGTAGCGATATATTAAATATTTTAAAACCGCTAGTATCACCATTGCAAGAATTAAGAGATCGTCTTGAAATTATTGTAGAAGAGGAAAATGACAGAAAGAAAAAAGACGCTGAGCAAACTAGCAAAGAAGCTGAAAATCTTATAAAGGAAGAACAACGCAAAAAGGACGAAGGGGCTAAAAAACTGGAAGAAGAAGAAGTTCGTAAAAATATGAAAAAAGGCGAGATGCTTGAGATTGACCAAGAGCATAAAAAGAAGGATGAAGCTGAAAAACTAAAGTTAGAGGAAGAAAAAGGGCACGTAGATAAGGAAGAAAAAGAGCGTCTAAAAGAAGAGGAATCGGCGAAACTCAAAAAAGAGGAGGAATTAAATAAAGATAAGAAAGAAAAGCATTTAAAGAAAGAAAAGGCCGTAAAAGAGGCGGAAGAACATAAAAAGAAGGGTAAAACTGATAAACTGAAGGACGAAGAAAGTCGCGGTAAGAAAGACGAATCTACGAATCTCAAACAAGCAGAAGTTAAAAAAGAAGAGAAAATTCTATGGTCTCTTATAAATGAACCTTTGATAAATTTACATGAATCCATTTCTTTAATAGTGGCATCACCGTCAGCATTAAAGTCAATCAATGAAGCTGCAAATACTAGTGTTCAGAATCACATTATCGTTAAGTCTTTTACTGATTTACAAACATCTATTTCTGCTATGCAATCAATAGTGTACGACGATTCTCAAAATGATTCTTGGAATAAAAAAAGCTTAGAAGTAATACAAAATTTGGCTTCATCTTTAGATGGTTTGAGATCTAATTTACCTGGCTTGTTGGTGGGTCATGTTAAATCAGAAAGTAAAATAGTTTCAGAAGACCAGACTGATAGTACGAGTATAATAAGAGAATTAAAGCCATTAATTCCACCATTGCAGCAATTAAAAGATCGTTTAAATATAATAGTCGAAGAAGAAAAAGATCTAATGAGACAAGGTGGAGCTAATAATCTGCTGAAAAAGGAAGAAGGGAAAGAGAAGAAAAAAGAGAGTGACAAATTTGATAAAAATGAGAAGAAATTAGACAAGGGAAAAGAAACGGAAAAACAGCAAGAGGAGAATGTGAGAAAAGAAATAGAAAAGCTTTCTAAAGAAGAAAGCGAACTTACAAAGACAAATATCAATGAAAAGTCAAAGGAAAAAGAAGTATACAAAACAAAGAAAACAACTAAAGAAGTAAAGAAAGAGGACGAAAAACTGAAAGCGTCTGAAGCACTTAATCAGCAAATAGGTGATTATAAAAAGTATGAAGAATCTGAAAGAATATCTAAAGTAGATCACAAAATGAAAGAAATAATTCACAGGCAGAAGAAAGACGAGCAAGCGCAGAAAGAGGAAACAATACAACGCAAGAATCAGTACAGTATTGAGCGTACAAAAGCAGAAGATAAATACGAACGGAGGATTGAAACAAAAAAATCTTTGCATACAAATGGTGAGGCATTTAAAACCAGAGAATATAACAAATATGACAAAGAAAAACTCGATTTTACTGATTCAGATTACGGAAAAAATTTGGAAGTGAAAAGAATGCAACCATCACGTTATGGGGATACTAGTAAGTTTCAGTATAATACAGAAGGTCTGAAAGCTGAAAGTATACCTACAACAACACGTAATATTTTATTAAATAATAATCAGAAACTAGACTACAGTTCTATTTATAATAAACATACATTAGGCAGTCATTATTCTAAACTTAGTTTAGAGTCCCTATACAATAAACATAGGCTCACCGATAAACAAAGTCCACTTAAGTACGATTACAAGAGTTCAATGCTTAGCGATTTATCACGTTCAAAATTACATAGTATTTCGGATTCCAATTATTTGCGTCCTAGAGAAACAAAATTCTTATCCAGATCTAGAGAAGATTTACTACGAAAAGATTATGATTTAAGATCATCGCATCCGACACTTTTTAGTATGGCGAGCATTCCAGATTTATCATCGATAGGGAGACCTCTATATGGCTTTGATCATAGTAAAAGATACGACAGCTATTCTACATCTTCTCTGAATTTGGATTCAGAATCCAAACGACGGTCTTATGCTAAATCGTATGAAAGTTTCAAAAAAGATTTTGAACATCCAACATATACGCCAAAATCATTTCATACTAGTGATTATTCAATGTCCGTCTCTGATAGTTTAGCTTTGAGTCGTTCCCGTAGAAGGTTTGAGTCACGAAATACAGCTATTATTTATGAAGGAAGTTCAGAATCGAAATCATTTTCAAAAATCAGATCTGTAGATGTAAGTATAAAAAAAAATAAATTTAAATAATTATATTTTGAACTTTAAGTTTTTTGATGTTCAAAAATATGCATAAATTTGTTAATATTATATGTAATGTTTTATAGCGTGGAAAGGGTCCGATATTTTGCACCAAATTGACTAATTGTACAGTTTCTGAAGGGTCTCACATACGACTTATGTGTACTGTTATTGGACAGCCAGAACCTCAAGTTTACTGGACGAAAAATGGAGACCGAGTTCGACCTGGTGGACGAGAAAGAACAAAATATGAAAATGGAATGGCTACACTAGAAATTACTACTGCAGAACTTGAAGATTCTGGTTACTATTCTTGCGTAGCAAAAAATTCTTATGGTCAGACAGCGACAGACGCAACTATAAGAGTATATTCAGTTTATGAATCATCTTCCTTAGGACCTACATTTACATCTGCAATGAGCGGTAAGAATAAGTTTATAAATAATTATATGTTCAGTTAGTCTCAACTGATTATGAAATTTGCTGAAACAAGTAAATTTATTTAAATTTTTAGATAAGTATAAATTATCTGACCGTGAGCTAGTATTAGAAACGCGAGTACGGGGCCAACCAACTCCTTTGATTTCGTGGTTAAAAGACGAGCGAATTCTAAGAGGTGATCGGTACAAACAATCCTTGCTTGGCGATGGTTTTTGTCGACTCCACATATCTGAACCTAATCTTGCTGATAGTGGTCAATATGTTTGTAAAGCGACTGGAGACAAAAGTACTGAACAAATTAGACATATGGTTCATTTTGATGGTAATGTTAACGTGCTATTTCTGTGGTATATGTAGCTCTTCTATAGAATAACTATAATTGATTTTTACAGAATATGAAAATCGAAAAATAAGATCAAGAAAAGATAATTATGTTTTTGATAATCGATTGTATGATTTTGGAAAAGAGCGTGGAAAACTTCCAAGAATATCAACTTCTCTCTCTGATTACAAAGTACCTGCAGGAGGTACTATTGCATTGCAGGTGGAGATTAAAGGTAGAAAATTCTAAAATAAAATACTAGTCATGTATATTCTTATAATATAAATTCTGATTTTAAAATACTTTTTCTAGATACATTGGCACCTAGCGTCACCTGGCTTCGCGATAGAGGAGAAAGAAAAGAGCCGATCTCAAGCCCAAAAGTTCGTACTTTTGCCGAAAAAGGTATTTACACCCTCATTTTGCCAGAAGCTACGGAATCCGAAGCAGGAACTTACGTCTGCCGAGTGAGCAACGCTTACGGTCATGTTGATACGACTGCAACCGTTGAGGTGATACCATTGAGTAAATTTGACGATCTAGGGAAACCGGCTATGTTTGTATCACGACCAGCAGAGAAAATGATGTATGCAATGGATGGAGAACTAGTATCCGTATCTTTTAGAGTTAGCGGAACTCCAAAGCCCCGAGGTTTGTTAAATTTCTTTTATCTTTTATACAAATAGACTTTTGTTTAAAAGAAAAAATTTCTAAGTATTTTAATGCCATATATATATATAATACTGTTACGCTTATTTTGCTGTTTTAAAAATAATTTATACAAGAACAAATAATATATTAAAAAAATTTATGTTTAGTAATTTGGATGAAAGGTTTGCGAGATATTACGGATGGACCAAGATCGCATAAAGAAATGATAGATGATTACGTTAGACTGACACTAAGCAGAGTAAATCCAGAAGATGAAGGAACCTACTGTATTCTTGTAAAAAATTGTTATGGCTGTGACAGATCTTTCTTCACTATGAAGGTTAATATAGAAATATCATTATAAAAAAAAATAGCATAACTTTTTTAAAAATTACAAATGTATTTTTATTAAGGTGAGACAAAGAGCGAGGTCCTTAACTCCTACTTCAGAAAGGTTAAGTTCGGCGGATCGTTTGTCTAATATTAGGGAACAGCAAACTTATCTTAGAAGTAAGTATTTAAAAAATGAGCTACCTCGGCTGTATTCCTTATATAAAATATGCTTCTATTAACACGGTATATAAAACGCATTTAAATAAACTTATTTAATTGAAAATATAATTATTATCAATGTCATTTCAATAAATAATCGACGGCTATTGCACCGTATGAATATTTAAAGGCGGCATGGGAAAGAATGTGATTGCAAAATAGGTCAGAATAACTAAAAATTATTGTGTTGCTACCCACACTCTGAATTTGAGGCAACCCTCTTGCGTACTATTTTGGTCGGTCTTCTCTCCCCGCCAAAGAGTAGCTGCCGTCAAGAGAGGCGCGACTCCAAGCAATTTTGAAATTCAGTTCGTTGCACGCGGTCCAATTACATGCTCGAGTTTGGTCACATGTAGAGCGCGGTACTTAACGACTATTTGTATAACACCTTTAACTCGTCACGATTAGACCTTCAATTGTCAAGGGTGTGGCATTGTGCTTGAATTTGTCTGTGTACATTGTGTGATGAACAATTTTGTAAATGATGAGTTTTGATTCGAATGATTTTTCTGACGATCAGCGGCTCCTACAGTCTAGAAAAAAATTGGTTGGAAGATTAAAGTTAGCATGGTACAATAGAAACAATTCAGATTCAGAATTATTGAATTATCAAGGTATTGATTAAACTTGTAATAAAAATATTTTTGACTTGATATTAATACAAAAAAAAATTCAATTATAATTAGAAATGGAATCAAATTTCGATACAAAGTTTGATTAATTTGATTGAAGTTATGGAACATTATGTTTGATAATTTGTATCAGTGCACTAGCAAATTTTATCGCAATCACATACATTTTCATGATAAACATTTTGTAAATAACCTTTACCGGATGCCTATAAAAATTCAGGTAGAGTCATCACAATATAATTCACATTTGATTATTTACAATTTTCGAAATAAATTTCAAAATTAATTTCACTCTATTAAGATTATAAAATAATTTATTTCAGTAGAATAAATAATAGATTATTAAAAATCTACCTTTGTTATCCCGAAAACTAAAAATGTTTTCATAAAAATTTCAGAAAATAGAAATCTAATTTAAGTAACTATATAAAACGATAAAAGCATTAATCATTTTTTGTTTTATGCAGATGTTCCGGGACCAATTAGTAGCGAGCCTATCGTCGTGGATGGCGGAAGAAATTGGCTTTCACTGAGCTGGGGAAAAGCGGATCAGCGTGGGCCAGCTCCGGTCATTGCATACCGCGTTGACGCCTGGCAAATGGGAGGAGACGGAGGAGCACGATGGGCGGAGGTTGTTATAAATAATATTTAATAACCTTCTAAAATAACTTACTTTATTAATTAAAAATGATTCGGAATAAAAAATATATTTATATTTATTTATAAGATTCTAAAATTTTCTGTAAATTTTTCGTTATTTGAAAAATTATTTTAATAGTTCAGAAATAAATTATAAATTCATAACTTCTAATTACAAATTTTAATGAAATTTCAAATAAATTAAAATTTAATTAAGTTTTTTTTTTAAATTGGTGCTGAGATATTTAGCTCTTCTACATAAATTAAGATTAAGCTCTACATTCGTAAGTGTACATATGATATATCGTACATAAAACTGCTTATAATTAGAGCTAAGTAAACATTCATACCTTCTATTTTTGAGATCACGATATTTTAACCTAAATTAAATAAAAGAGTTTATAGTGGGATTGTTTGGAAAATAAATATAAAATAAAACGGATCTATTAAATATACTTTTGTACTGTATAATTACAATTACAAATAAGAAAATTGATTTTAATCTAAAATAAACGATAACAAAATTAATAAATAATATAAATTTTTACAATTATTTGTATTAATATAAAATAAAGTCAAAGTTTACTTGAGATATTTGCGCAGGTATCAATAGTAAGCATATTTCAATTCATTTATTGCGTTAAAATTGCAACATTTCAATAATCATAAATTTTCCTTGCATTAGTAGTTTATAAAGATTATTTATGTGAGTTCATTAAATATCTTCTATTTCTAGCTATGTAATTTAACAAGTTTAACAAAAACATTTGTATTGTTCGAAATAGCTTGGTATTTCGCCAATCAATTCGTTCGATGCGTTCAACCTTCGACCTGGTGGCGAATACAAATTTCGAGTGACTCCAAGAAATCGCTACGGATGGGGCGAGTCTGTCACAATGACTGGCTCCGCGACTGTAAGCGACGATGTTGAAATCCCCGAATTCACGAAAATTCTCCCTGGACAGCTCAAGGCACTTGTAGGATCAACGATCAATTTAGAATGCGAAGTAAGTATCAGCCACTCTTTTGTGTTGTTACTCTACTTCTATGTTTAGTAAATTTCTTATTTAATAACTTTTGAGTTTTCATTTATTTATAATCATATATTTAAAGAAAAAGATTCTTAGCTTGTACAAAAATGAACAACAGAAAAAAATTAATTAAGTGCAAGTGATGATATATTAAAAGGTGATTATGTAAATTTCATCTTTTCTTTTAAACTTATAATTAATATTACCTTTAATTTTTAATTATTAAATATAAATTATATATGCAGAAAACCTTTTTAAAAAATGTCTAAAGCTTGAGTTTTGATCTAGGGCTTATGCTTGTCATTTAATACTTGTACTGTAGAATGCAAAAATTGCAAATACGTACTTATTGTTTTCATTCATTTCAAAGTTTGTAAAAGTGAAAGTTTTTGAAGTAATACTTGGATGATAATAATAATATGATGATTATAAATTAGTTCACTTAAAAAGCCCTAGAAAAAGAATAAAAAGTTTAATAACAAAAATTTGCAATACTATTTATAATTGAAGTATTAGAACAATTTTCAGAAAATGAAGTTTCATGGAATTTAATCTACTTTCTTATTTAAGATTCGAAGCGATTCAAAGTTTGATGTAAAATGGCTTAAAGAAACGACAGAGATCGACCCCACTGTAGATTCTAGATTTATCGTCAAAAACGAACGATCGAAGTGTTCGCTTGTTATAAAGAACATCAGCGAAATTGATACTGGCAGATATATTTGCGAAGTCACGAATAAGGCTGGCAAAGTATCTTCTTTCGGGCGGATTCTTGTTGTAAACGATCAAAAAATTTTAACTGCCGATGCGCGCTTAAAGAAAAGGTGTGTTTTTTAGTGCATATTTTATTAATGTATTTTGCTTAGTAAGTTAATATTTTTGTAATTTATATCATTCCTAAAAAAAAAGGTTCCTCGATGGTCTAATGGAGGACGGACCACCACAATTCACAATGAGGCTTCGAGATCGAAGAGTACAAACTTCATATCCCGTTAGATTGACGTGTCAGGTTTTCGGCAATCCTGAACCGGAAGTTACTTGGTACAAGGACGGAAAAATTGTCACAAGAACTTGTAAGTAATTCAAAAAAAAACACTTTGCCAATAATTTAAACTTCCAACAAAATGTATCTAATCGAATTATTATTGTTAACTTTCAGCAACGCGATCGATCTACATCGACGAATCTCACTTCCACACGCTCGAAATTGCCCGTTCAAACCTAGAGGACTCAGGCCGATACACAGCCTGCGCGAGAAACGAAAACGGCTCGGTATCCTGCAACTGTATTCTCGTCGTCGACAAGGGAATCAGGGCGTACATAGCTCCTGAGTTCCTTTACGGCTTGGACGTAGCCTACGCCGTTAAAATAGGTGGTGATCTTAGACTGACGGCTCAGATCGAGGCCTACCCCAGCGTTGGCGTCGTTTGGTAAGAGACTTTATTTTACGATACTTAAAGCCAATAATACTTCATTATAACTATGACAATATAGGCATCGAGACGGTATACGCTTGCGACCACGAAGACGAGGGGCGATGACGTTAAGTCATGACGGAACGGTGGAGCTGGTCCTAGCCAAAGTTACGAGCAGAGACGCTGGCGTCTACACTTGCACGGCGACCAACGAGGTTGGCAGGGCAGAGACTTCGACTAGGGTGACTGTCATGGATAGCGATGGCAAAGTCAGCTTGGCCCACGATGATGCTTCGCCGCACGTAGTTGTTAATCCACCGGATATTGATATTCCGTAAGTTGACAAATGATGTGCTTTAATAATAGAATTTAAAATAGTATTTTTATAGTTTTTTTCTATGAGACTTTAACGTTATTTTTAAAGAATTCATTTTTTGTAGTAATAGTTTAATTAAAATTACTATTAGATTTAAACTTTCTTACATTTTTTAAGTTACAAGTTTTATTATTTTCCGTTTAGTTGTAAATTACTCAAGGAAACTGTACAAATGTTTGAAATGAAATTCGAAAAGGTGTTTGCAATTTTTGTAAACATAAATCACGCCTCGGTCAACCAATGTTTGAACTATTAATATTATATGATTTATTTACGGCTTGACGTTTATTTCTCCGTAGCAAAATCGACTGCTAAAACATTGTAGCAAAAAACTTCCACTCTCTTAAAGTTTGCTTCAAACACACAAATCCAAAACGAAAAAATTTTTTAAAAAATCCAAAACACATCAACAACCGCTTCCAAAAATACCTACCAAAAACACGCTACATCAAGGCAATCGTAACCCAATTCTCTCTCTTCCCAACCTTACAGCTACTCCAAAGTGCCGCTATTCGTGACGAAGCCCTTATCGACGGAGGCCCAGGAGGGCGACACGGTGATCATCCAGTGCGAGGTCGTAGCTGACCCAAAACCCGAGGTCATGTGGCTGCGCGACTTTCTGAAGGTGAGTAAACCGGCGCCCCCCCCACCTCCGGCCACCTGCCCGATAATCCAAGACGCGTTCGCGCATGTAACGCGCCTCATTACCGATATACTCGTTTTCACTCAACCCTCGCTCTCTCGCGTCCTTGCCGCGAGAGCAGCTCTCTCGTTGTAGGTCGCGCTGAGAAACACGCGCCTTTGGCAGAGAGGCTCGCTTTGCTCTTTTGCTTTTTCGCGCGAGCTCTATTGTGGAGGATTGGTCGTTTGTCATTTGTCTTAGGAGTGGCTTGCTCAATCGAGTGTTTCTCAGTGTTCGAGATGTTTGTAGAAGGATGTAAAGTAGCGTGGAGTCTGCGTTGGCTTTAAAAGGAGGATTGAGGTGGAAGATTTTGGGAGATGATTTTTAAATGGGACGAGTATGGTTACTTAATCGAATTGAGTTGTCGAATTAAAAATCGATTTTTTAAATGCTTGATTTTTATCAAGTGGGGAGAGGGGATTGGGTAAAGAATTATGAAAAAGAAAAAGTAATTGTTATAACATTTTTATGATTATCTTTTGAAATTATACAAAAAATACACTTCAAGAGTAACTCAGGCTGTTTCAAATTTTACCAAAAGCTTGCAATACGTGTTCTAGTCAAAGATTTTCGATACTAAAATGGCTTTACCAATTTCTTAAAATTAAATGATTTTCCTTGAAAATAAATAAAAATTAAATAAATTTTACTTGTAAAGGGCAAACTGCCCGTTTAATTGGTTAAATAAATACAATTATTAATTATTAATTATTTTTTATTGTAATAAATTTGTATATAATTGAAAAAAGTAAAAATGTTAGTTTTCGTTAAAATGATTATGCTACTTTTTTCTACCTATTAGAAAAGTTAGGAAATGATATTAGATCTTCTAATTTTGTTTATTTTCGATCCTAACAAAACCTACGACAAAGCATTTTCAGATTTAAATATGCTTTGCGAAGGATTTTTTTTGACTAATGCAAATAATTGGTGGAGGTACTTTTATAAATTACTTTAAAACATAAACAAAAGAATAACAATTTTCTTTTACTCTTTTAACTTTTAACTCGGTCATACTGTCTTAATAAGACGTCTGAAAAAGTATTCGAGCAAACAATTCGGTCAATTTTCACAATTTAGAATACAAAAAACATATATCAATCACACAAACCCTAAAAAAACATTGTTCGTCATCATAAATTTGATAATAATTACTCCAAAAAGCCACAACCAGCAATTCTCAGACAACAACAACCCGAAAAAACGAGGCACTAATAGCAACCCCAATTAAAAATCAATTTCCATCATCAATCTCACAGGCGCGTCCCGGACAATCGCGCTAAACGGTGTCCAACTCCCACATCCATTCCCCGCATCAGCGGCTACACGTAACCAGCTCCGAAAAAATCCCCCCTTCCGAACAATAGGCCATCTCTCCTCGCGCTCCCAGAGTTCAGAGCACTCTCGTTTTCGTCGTGAAAAATAGACATCACAGACCTAGGCAAACACACACACATATACACACACACTCTCCCAAGCCAGCCTTTGCGCAACTCCGGCGCAAGCCGCGAGGTATGACGTGTCGGCCGCGGCGCACGCCGCCTAGTAGCCGGCCACATTTAATGTGGGTCAAGGTGCCCCCCGCGAAAAGAAATGATATTCATTATGCCCGTATTCGGTCCTCTCTCTCTCTCTCACTCTCTCACTCCAAGCCAGCAGCGCCTCGGTATCAGCCGCTTACTTTCAGCTATTCATCATCCTGCTGGTAATTGCGCTGCAGCCTGTGTCTCTGACTCGGCGCGCGCGGGAGAGATCTCTTTTTTTTTGCATCTCTTTTTTCGGCGAGCCTCTTGACACTTTCTCGACGGAGGTGGCTCTTCGCCCTCCCCCCACGCTCGGCGGGCTGCGGCTTCGTTGCTCATTTTTGGTATGGCTTTTTGTTGGGGCCGCGGGCTTGTCACCCGAGGCGCGTCGTTGCCGCCGGATTTACGGAGTCCTCTCGCCGAGGCGCTTTTACGAGGCTCGTAAAGCTATCGGCGCGGGGTGTTTTATGCGCCGGGGAATAGCTTTTGACGGGAGGAGTGGGTCGGGGGGGACTTGTGGTTTTGGAGACGTTTATTTTGTTTATTAAATGGCGGGTGATTTATGGAGTGAGTTTGGGTTTGATGTGTGGGTTTTTGGAAAATTCTGGTGGCTGCGATGGATTGTTGAGTATGGTAATAATAGATTTGTGTAGTAAGTCGATCGGTAAGAGTACTAGTGTGTGATTAAGGAGATGAAATTAGTTCAATGCTAAGTGATAGAGTAGTGTGATAGGAATGATTTATTGGGAAATACTCGATAATTTGCCTAAATTAGTACTTGTCTATTGACAAATGTCTTAATTATGGTAAATAGTTTTCTAATTATTGTGAAATTACTATTTAGTTAGATCTCGAGTTTTTAATTTATAATTCAATCATTTTTTCTTGTCTGCATACAATAGGTCTAATCTGAGAAACTATCATAATAGGATAATTTATATTCACAGTTTGTTTACAATTACAATGACACGTAAAAATCGATTAATCAAACTTTCATTAAATCCGCATAACTAATCGCAATACTACAAATTATCTCATCTGTTCTGTGTGTACGATTTGTTTGGTCCTGTGTTAAACATACGTAAATCATATATTATCGTGTATCGATCAAAAGCGATTTTGCAATCTGAGCGTTACACAAATTTTGTCATTTTTGATAAATTAGTTTTTGCTTACCATATTGAAATATTGTAATACGCAAAGTGTCCCACTTACATTCCATAGTTTGTTTTTTATATAAATTTCAAGTACCGCGAGTAGAGCTGAGAGCAATTTTTTCGATTTTGAATTCGATTAAATTTTGTTGAATAACCATTCCAAATATTTATTCTCTCGATATTACGTTAGTAAGAATAAAGTCCATCGTTTTCATGACAAACGTTCATTTGAACAACTCTATAAAATTACATTACCCCATAATTATGCATTATATTATGAAAAATAATAAAAACACACTTTACAATGCAACCTAAAAACATTCATCTAAACGTTTCAAAGAAAAACTTTGATTCAACCTATCACCACCTTACGAAACGATACTCCGAGACAATTCCGTTAAGTTAATCAGAACTAGCCTTGGCGGTCGCATTGAAAAGTTTTATCGACAAGCGGCGCCTCTTAGAGAAATTATGGGTTTTGCATAAACTTCTTTAGGTGTTCAGCCTCGACGTCGCTGCGTTTAAAATAATAGCTGAAGACGAGCGCTGCGATGGATGACTGAACGTATATATTGAAGAAGTTCGGCTTCCTTTATTCTTTTCCTTTGTAACCGCGCAGGCAGCCTTGGATGCGTGCTTTATGCGCTCAAAGGAGTTTAGGTGAAGGTTTCATTTTCATAAATTGAATTTATTGAATTAACGCTTTGTACGGCGCCGCGGTGAACGTGTAATGTATAATGTTGTTTTTGCGCATCGAGATTGTCGGTCGGGTGACAAAGGGGCGAGTTTTGAAATTGTCGGTATAAGAATCTTTTTTATGTATGGTTATCGCATAAAACAGAATATATATTTTTTTATTTTCTCAAAAGAGTCTCTGAGATGAGGAAAAAAGAAAGTTTTTAAAAATTATGTAAAAATATGATAAACGCATTTTTAACTATTTTGAGTTGAAATATGCTATTTTTAGAGGACTATTTTTGGATATATACGTGGGTATGTGTAGACGTGAGTATAAAATCTTATTTCTCTGAACCTAATTTACAAATTAAAATATTGCAATGCTATTTTTTTCTTATTTAGAATGATGTTTAAAATATAATTTTATATTACAGTTTTATATCAAGTAACCTTCTATTTTTTATATTGTTAAGAAAATATGAAATATATTGCTTAGGAATATAGGATGAAAACTGAATAGTTTTCCTACAATTAATTCACAAAACAAGTTAAATTTCGTAGTCAAGATTTACAAATAATTTCAGACTTGAAAATTAATTTTATTATTTGTTTTCTGTTTAATAATGTTGTATTATAATCAATAATTTAATTTTTTTAATCAAAATAAAAATCTTTTAATTGACTGAATAAAATATAATTGCTAACTAAGATTAATGACATTTTTTATCCAAAAACTTTATTTTTTAAACGCACGAAAAAAAAGTTTAAGGAAGCCAAGTACCAAAGTATCGGCAGCAGTATTGCAAATGAAATTGAGACTCCAGCGTGACGGTGCGATGAAAATGAGAATAATTAACAGTCAAATTACATGCGCACAGTGCATTTAATATTCAAATAATTAAACTCACTCGTCGTTAATAACGAATAAAACCTGCCAAACCTGAAATTTTAGTGCTTCCTACCCGCGAGTCCATAAAACAGCGGCATTTTTACCGCGCCGATAAAGACGCAAACAAAAAGGGGACCAAGTCAATTAAATCCTTAATTACCTGTATTACAACGATAAAAAATCCTTAAAAATCATTCCCACCACCATTACGCGCGACAAAGTACGGATCTTTAATTACCGAAAAAATGACGCAACGTTTATCAGGCCGGCGCGCGTTTAAAAGGAAAATGAAAATCCCACATAAATAACTCATCAGAAGTATTCCGGCGCAACGCGGCAGCGTTACGCTCCGCGTGGACACGCGACGCTGGGAGAAACCTGCTCGATAAAACGCCTCTCACCCTCGGCGCAATATCCGATAAATATTGAAATCGCCCAATTCCGCGGCGATGAATACGTTTAAACTCGCCGGCAACCTGTCGCCTGTCTGTGTGTCTGGTCTCGAAGTGATTCTCGTAAATTTCGGTAATCGACGATAAATTTTCATTGTTGGCGGAATTGTTTTCCTTACTTTTTTGTCGTGAGTAAGAAGTGGAGAAAAAAGTCGGAGCGGGGGAGAGGAGCGAGAAAGAAGGAAGCGTTAGAGTGTGAGGCTGTTTTTCTATATGAGTGCGTAATAGAGTCGAGTGATGCTTTAGAAGGCGTCTTCTTCGGGCGGCCTTATTGGCATATCGCGGATCGATCGATGACTTGGTGATTTTCTTTTTGTAACGCCTCGCTGCTTGATGGAAAAGGTTTTATGGGATAATTCGAGTTATTTGTGATGGAGATGGACAATTAATTTTGAAGAATCTAGAGTATTTATTGAATTATTAGTCACTATTTAATTTATAAAGATGTTTAAATAGTTTGTACAATTGCTTAACAATTTTAAGTTTGTAAGTATGATGCAAAAAAATCACAATTAAAATTGTAAGCGATCGAATAAAAAATTACCTAGGGATTGCTCAAATTGTTATTCCATTGTCAGTTCAATGACTATACAATATCATTGTAATCTTTGAGAATATTGTATCATTGTTTGAAAGGTATGCGAGTATACACATTGAAAAAATCCTTTAGGATCGTTTTCTTTTATCTTTGTGACACGTATGATGGTTTCACTCCATATATGGGGTAATGACAAGTGTATATGTATTCGCTCGTTTCTAAATACACAATTTTTGTTTGTAATTCTGCTTCTTTTAAATGTTATATATACAGAGTAACATTTTCCACAGTCACTTTATCAATATTAACAAATTTTATATAAGCACTGTGCAAAATCATTACTACTACAAATATACTATTATAAATATCATTGTTCTTAAAACTTTCCACAAATTTGTATTTACACAGAACTTACACTGTGTCTAAATACAATCCCCAAACAAAAGTCCACTGCATTTATTAATTAATCAAATCCCTCTCTCACGTCATTCCCAACCAAAAACTTTCCTCCCCCACAAACCTTCCACCCTCACAATCACCCTCACCAAAACCCACCACCTCCCATCCCTCCCAAAAAAAAATTCCGCCCAAACCAACACCCAGCCCCGCAAACATCCGCCAACCAATCATTCCCACGCACTCTCCCACCTTCCTAATCCTCCCAGCCTCACCACAACACACACACACACATCCATCCACCTCTCGTGCCTAGAATAAGGGAGGAGCGAACCAAGCCAACACTCAACCAAGCGAGAAAAGAAAACGAGAGCGCGGCGCGTAGGTATACCCAAGCGAGGGAGAGAAAGAGGGATATCTCAACTGGCTCGCGAGCAAAACGCGTTGGCGATCGAGCCGCGGGCAATCGAGCGCGCTCCGCAGGCTCGCCCACACATATACACATACGCGCGCTCGCTCCGGCATGCGTTTCTGTATCGCAGGCGCGCGGGCCACTTGTTGCGCCGACGCCGCCCTGCGAGGCGCCGTTAACGAGCTCTCTCGTGGATTGATTGTGCGCGTTGGCTGTATAAAGGCTTTTAGTGGGTGAAGTTGAAGTGAGCGGGATTTTTTGGTGCGGTGGGAAGTTGGATCCGGAAGTTTTTTAGGTGGATGGTTTTGCTTTCGGGCTGGAGAGGATAGAGTTGGTGATGACGGCGATTGCGGAGGTGATGGAGCGCTGGGACGGAGAGTGAAAAGTAAGTGGAGCAGTGACTTGTGCATTTGCGTTGGCGAGGAGGTTTTTTTTCTTGAGAGTGCGGTTGATTAGGCTGGATAGGTGTGATCGGTGTGGGTAATGATTGGAGAGGTGTCGGATAAGTGATTCGTGAGAGATAAGTGTAGTGTGGACGGCGTGGAAATTTTTTTTAAGGATCGTAATATGAGGATGGTTGTACCTGATCATTAAAGTTTTCTAAGCACTAACTAGAATCTTGTTAGAAGAGGCTATAATTCGATTAATGACTATTTTCATACTATCATCCTTATAATCGATGTAACTATAAAAACATTAATTTTTTATTCGGTTAGATACATTTTCATTGAACTAATTTTGAAAAATAAGGGCAAACGATAGCTCGTAATAACGATTAAAAATGAATAAAATTTATCCACTTGCACACATCTGAACGTAAAATAAGTGATTTTTCACGTAGAATAAGTGATTTTCCACTGTTTCAGATTTAGATAGTAAACTAAATTTTTCATATGTAGCATTCTATAATATATATTAATAGCAGTTGAAAATTTACACAGTAAAAGTATCAAA